>LOEQ01002574.1:127051-167256 GCA_001685075.1 Bramus lutescens
TACTTAAAGAAGGGGGGAAGAAAGGAGAGAGAGAGAGAAAGGGAAGAGAGAAGAGAAGAGAGACCAGGGAGGGGCCCCAAGAGAGACACAGGCGCATGCCAAGAGAAAGAACTGACAGAGATCCAAAATGGCAGGGAGGAGGGCAGGGTCTCCGGGGGTGGGCGTGGCTTGCCTCTTAAAGAGACAAAACCCATAACAATGATGGAAAAGGGCTGTTTTCTGTATGGTCAGTGGCAAAATCCAGGTTTGAGTTTTTTGGGGTTTTGTTTTTGTTTTTTCTGGGGTTTTTTGCCAGCCTTTTTATATGTAAAGCATGTTACTTAATCCATGTTTCTTTGAAAACACAATACAACCAATCTCACAATATGAATATTTGACTGGAGAAGCATGGTTGCTATTATTTACCTACTTACATTAATGACCCATTATTACATATAAGAAAAAAGTAACTTTCTTCATCAGCATCCACTGAAATTGGTAGACACAGGACCCCATGAAGAGAGAATTTCCTGATCAATATCACAGCACTGGTTTTTCTCATAATCTCAAAAATATATATTCAGTAACTCAGAGGAAGTGAAAAATAACATGAAAAGCTGCAGGCAGGAGACAAGTATGTGCTAATGCACCACTTACTGTTTGGAGAAAGTGTATTCTCAGGGCAGACATAATGGGTTATTGGCTCCATGTTTATTTACAGTATGCAGGCTGCTTGGTGTTAGTGTTCCTACTCTGCCCAGTGTAAATGGAAAGAGTCCACTACATTTTCTCACCTACTTAAACAGGGAATGCACCTTTGGAGTTAACTTTGGGTTAGAGGTTGCCATGTAAGTGAATAACCCCAAAGGTACTTCCTGTTTCCTGAATAAAAGAAGGAATTATTTGTGGCCTCTGCTCCCATCTGAACTGACTGCTTTTGGTCACTTACGCATGTTTCCTTATCAGTAAAACTGAGCAGAAACCTATTTTTAAAATTTGACAGAAAATGTCTACTATTTAGGTATGACAGTGAGTTCAAGTTTGTGGTACAGAAACACTTATAATTAATTCAACTTAGACTTTCTTAAAATAACACTTATAAAAAATGCCAGTGTCAGCTTTCACACACACACACACACACACACACACACACACACACACACACACACATGGGGGGTGGCTCTTATAAGGTTTTCTGCAGCCAGAGAAGTCGGTTTTCATTAGAGCAGTGCATACATACAAATGTGTTTCCTTAACATGGTTTTCCCCAGAGCAGGGTATTTGGTACTGCAGTTTTAGCTTTTCGGTTTGAACATCTTGACTAATAGTCACAAATATGAGCCAATGACTTGCATGTCAAAGAAAACCACTGTCATGTAGTCATCAAAGAGCTGGGTGAGTGCCCTCCAGAGAGCTCAAAGGCCATTGTTGTACTTTATTTATATAGGTTGACTGATATCACAGATCCATACTCATGCCTAGTGTCTGTTTAGTTAATTCAAGTTCATGTTTTCTAGGGTGAATAGACCAGTTTCTCTAATAGTTAAAGCTGTGGAAGTTTTTCAAGTCCCTTAGACCAAAGGCGCTAAAACAATGCATTCCAGAAGGCAGTGGTTGCATCTTGCTTCCTTCTAACCTTCCAAATTGGCATGTAAGTGTCTTCTTGCAGTCTGCCCATGGAGCTTCACATCCCCAAGGCCCTGTCCTTTGCTCTGATGTTCAAATGGGGAGCAAAATATTTTTCAGGGTTAGAAGAAGATGTATATAGAAATATATTTTATGACAGCTTATTAAAACATGAAATATTCCCTAGATCTTTCTGCTCTGAGGGCTTGGTAACTTATAACCATGAGCATATATAACATCGATTACTGGGCTTCTAAGTCTCATTTTCTATACGAGGATCTAGGGCTTATTACAGAAATGGCTGACTAATGAAGGGCTAATGAAGGAAAAAGCAGATGAGCTTGGAACATCTTTTCATGCCAGGATGTTAGGAAGTTTCCTGGGAATAGCTTTAGAATAAAACCTACCAGTGACTTCTTCACCAAGTTATCTGGTCCCTGGCAGTGGCATCCGGATGAACTGAGTCATGTGCACCTTGACATTATGGACTGAGAAAGATGTCTCACTAATTAATTTAGTATTAGAATTTAGACAATTGCCAAACAAAGGTACTTCAGAAATACCATGACTTAAAAATGCAATCCTGGCCCAGTTTCTGTTGCTATAAGAAAATACATGAGGCTGAGTAATTCATAAAGCAAAGAAATTTATTTAACTTCCAGTTCTGGAGGCTATAAGTCAAAGGCAAGCCAGGACCTCATGCTGTGTCATAACATGGCAGAGACAGACAAGGAAACTGTGGAATAGAGAGGAAAGAGGGGGCAGGCTGGCTTACCACAGCATCCCATTCTGATGGGAACTAACCACAGCCCTAGAGAATTAACCCACTCTAGAAAGAAGACATTACTCCCTCTTTAGAACCTGCTGGCCAGGCAGAGGTGGCGCACATCTTTAACCCCAACACTCGGGAGGCAGCGGCTGGAGGATCTCCGTGAGTTTGAGGCTAGGTTGGTCTACAAAGCAAGTTCCAGGACAGCCGGGCCTGTTACACAGAGAAACCCTGTCTCAAAAAACCAAAAACAAAAGAACATGACTGCCTTGGTCCTATAGCACCTCATCCTTGCCCATGAGCACCAACTTCCCAGCATGTCTCAGCCTCTCTCATAAACACCAACTTCCCAACGTGTGAGCTCCTGTGGATGACAAACCAGGAAGTGATCCTCTATGCTCTTAGGAAACAAAGGCACGTAATTTCTCAAACTCATTCAAATGGCTTAAATATGTATGTGTAGCTCTTGAAAGAAACTAAAATGCAAGTGGTATATTTTTAACAATTTGGCAAGTGTAGATAAAGTCAGTGAAGTTAGTACCCTCCCTTCAACTTTTAAGCTTGAAGTTATTTTTCAGTTATTAAAAATAGACTAAAACAGCAAACACACATTTAAAGTTATCTTCACTGTAAAGCCAACTCAGCAGAAGTCTGAAAAGCATCCCTAGGCAAAACTAGAGAATAGGTCATATTTCCTCAGCAAAGAGACTATAGACATCCTTTAACGGCATTCATGTTCAAAATTAAAAAACGTATAAATGTGTCATAAAGTTTCCCAATTGCTCATATATTGCCTAGACACACCTGTATAACTTCTGTGTTCATCCTGAATCCATCTATCTAAAGATGTGCCTGCGTACTTGTGTGTATGTGTGCGTGTGTTTCAGAATTCTATGCTGATGCCGATGATAGCATGCTCCAACACCCTGAGCCTCTGTCACCTGAGCAGTGTCTCAGCCACAGGAAGTCGGCTTTAGTCAGCTCCCTCTGCCCATCTGGCTCTGAATCATTGGGTTTTCCTTTGTCTCTTTTCCTCTCCATGAAAGTATAAAGTATAAAGAATAGTGGAGTGATGAATCCCTGATATTGAGACTATCCAAAGAATATTGTCTTACTAATGACAAAGAAGAATAAACCATGCTATTGTACAAAAGCTAGCTAGCCAGATTCCTGTTTTGCCCCCACCATTGTTTTGCTTTCCAAAAAGAATTGGAGTTGGAAGTAGAAATAGGCAAAAGTCATCTGCCAAATATGACTTCTTACTGCTCACTTTAATAGGCATTATATGTAATGTCAAGGCTGGTTAAATAAACAAGATATATCCAAGTGTAATCAGACAGCAAATCTCTTTGTGTATTGTCATAAAAAGATCCTCTAGGTATAGAACATACTGTCTACACTTTTTCTGCAATTTTGATATCATAAAGGGGAAAAATAAATGCTTATTTGCCTTACTTGTATTGTGCTGGCTAGTTTTATGTCAACTTAATACAAGATAGTCATCTGAGAGGGAAACTTCAATTGAGAAAATATCTCCATGAGATAGGGCTGTAGGCAGACCTATAGGACATCTTCTAAATTAGTGATTGATGGGTAAAGTATTACTCTAGGCTGGTGAGAATTCTTTAAGAAAGCAGGCTGAGCAAACCACGGGGAACAAGCCAGTAAGCAGCATTCCTCCATGGCCTCTGCCTCAGCTCCTGCCTCCGGGTTCCTGGCCTGTTCTGACTTCCTTTGCTGATGAACTGTGAGTGAAATAATCCCTTTCTTCCCCCACAGTGCTTTTGGTCATGGTGTTTCATCACAGTAATAATAACCCTAGCTAAAACATATGCCAGATAGCTCTGAAAAGAGACACACTGCCCATGGATATTCGAAATTAGTATTTGGTGTTGAGACATTTTCCTTTTGTTTTTGCCTTATAAGACAGAGTCCAACATTGCAACTCACAACAGTCCTCATGCCTCTCCATTTCAGGAGAAAAATTATTACTTTCATCATAAATAGATGTTATAAATATCTATAAACTTAGTGCTCATAACAAACAAGATATACTGAAAACTTTTTAATGTGTGGCAGGGACTTACTAAATTACACAAGCTGGCCTTGACCTTGCAGTCCTTTGGTTCAGCCTTCAAGTGACTGGAATACAGTTCTGTGAAAAGCATGGCTTTCACTGGTGTTTAATTCTATGGAAATTACTGTCCTAACATAATAACCCATCAAACACAGAGATAACCGCTCTTCTTTCCATGTGCTGCTGAAAAACAAACAAAGTAAGTTTGTTTACTTATTAACTTGGATTCAAAACAAATTGACCAACTTCCTTCTCCAAGTGCTTTTGACAGCATAGGGGAGGGGATAATTAATGAATGCATGATTCCTCTGCTACCAGAACGTTAAAGTGCTAAAAGGTAAAGGGATGATTTTAGTGGGCTCTACTACAAGAGGAGTTTGGATTAAGATGTCATGGGAAATAGAAAAATTAAACATATTCCAAGTTAAATAGTATGAAATTCAGTCTTGCTGTAATGTGGACTATCAGAAGTATCGCACAAAAGCCTTAGGTATCCAATAGACTATAGAAGAGTATCTTTCCTAAGGTTGACAGTCTTCATATATTATAGCCAGGTTGTTCTTGAGCCAAGATCTCAGACCTTCCTGTAAATAGGACTTTAAACAACACATGGTAATTTTCTTCCCCTGATAGTTTTCATGGTAGTTAACAACTTTATCTGTCCACATGCTTTTTAGAGTAGGACAAACAGAATCCCTCCAGACTGTCCAAATGTTTCCTTTTCTTACTGCTCCTCACCAGAGCCAATGAGAAATGCAAATCTAAGATAGTCTCTGGCTCTGGTAGTCGTCTGCAATAAAATTAAGAGAAACCTCTGCATCTTATTTGCATATTTCATCGTTCTCCTACTTAACTTCCTCTTTGAACAGAACCATTAATTGTTCAGATAAGCATTGTTTACTCAGCCTGTACACAGTGAATGAAAGTGTTCTCTCCTCCGAATCATTTGTGTATTTCTGTTAACAGCAGTTCATTTTCACGGGATAGAGTACACACCATTGCTTCTTTGGGGATAGTTTAGATAGCATTGAGAAATACCTGCGTGGTTTACTAGCAGCCTGAGTAACTAAGTAGTGACTTGCTGGGACTTCTCTGCATCCTCCCTTTCCCTATCCTTTTTCCAACACATCCAGATGAATAATATACTAAATCCTCCCTTGTGTGTGCATTTGACAGCCCTGGGCACTGTCTGGGTTAACAGTATACACATAAGCCATCATTGTTCACATGATACACCCCATTTGGGTTGGATCTGGTTGGGCTGGATAGTATGTGTTCTATGTGGGGATTGTGGTATATATAAAAAGATGGTGCTGGCAGCCGTGTGGGACTCTGCCTATCACAGTCAGGCTAGTATTTTCTTGTGTTGTACGACTGTTGGGCTACAGAGAGACAGACTTTGGATTAGTGCCTAAAGTGTTGTCTCCTCATGTCTGAGATATACACTTGAAGAAATGTCTTTTTTTCCTTTGGAAAGGAAAGACATAAGAGTTTTAAAAAGACAAAGACAGTATTCATAAGCACTTCATTCATCTGCTGTGGCTTCTGAAAGCATGTCTCCACGGCCAAGTGTCCCACTTACAGAGCAGACTCTGTGTGACCCGTTAGGTTTTCCTTAGACAGTGGGATATGATCACACAAGACTGCCAAAGTTTTATTTCAGCTCAGATGTGGATGAATGCAAGAAATCACTTCCTGACACCTTTTCCCTCTGACTGCCCCACCCTAAAAATCACCATTTTGAAGCAAGTCCTGGGATCTACAAAATGTTCTGCCTATGTTCCAAGTTAATTTCAAGAGTGACTTTTTATGGCTAGTTTACAGTCCTTAGAACAGCAGAGTTATGATGGAAACACTGTGACATCCTAAGCTGTAACAAACGAGCTGTTCTTGAAGATAAATGTAACCTTGTGTCTGGGAACCTAAATATTTCCTTTCCAGATGATTTAGTGTATCTTTGTTTCTGTCCACCCTAAGCCTTTTCTTTTTGTGCATCCTTTCATCTCTAAGTTACCTTTTTGTAGCCCTTTTATATCAGTGTTTTGTGATGTTACAAAAAGCAAAAAGTGTGAGGTCAAATTTTCCATTACATAACTCAGCAGGAATGCCAGGGAACTTGGCCAAACTAAAGCTACAAAAAATAGAAATTACAGGAAAGATGATTCATTAGTCAACAATTGCCTTCCCAAGAAAATAGAATTAGTTATATGTAGTTGATTTGGGGAAGGGTATCAGTTCACACAGACAGATGGGAACAGGGGGTAGGGGACAGTATTTTATGACTGTATAGCATGGTTTTAAACTTCATAATATTTGAAAATGCAGCCTCAGGGGAAAGAAAGCTCACTCTGTGCCTTGATTTCTCTCAGCATCTCCCTACCCCTTTTCACCACATGTTGTCCCTAGCTATGATTTGATTTTATGCTAGAGAGACTCAGCCTGGGTAAGAGGAGCTATGGCTTCTCTTCCTCCCTTTCCTCTGTTTTCTGAGCTGGCTCTCTCCTTCTAGTTCACAGTAGGTCTCTTTCCTCTTCCTCTTTTATTTCTTTGATCATAAGGTCAAAATCACTGTCCTTTCAAATATTGTAAGATTACTAGAAATCCTGGAACTTGTTTTTATTACATATCCAAGGTCCAAAATTATGGCATCAGATGGTAGAAAATTTAGCATGGAAGTTAGGGAAATCCCACAGATTCCTGACAGTCTTAGAAACAGAACATTGTGATCATAGCACTCGGTGCTATAAATGCCTACTTATGGTGAATCTTCTTTAAAAGATAAAAATCTAGTAAGAAAGCCAGCCAGTAGCAATACCCAGTAATAGATACAATGACTCTATTGTCTGACACTCCATTAACCATCCAGTAAGACCATGATTGTAATTAAATATTAGCCGATATCTCCAACTATTCCCAGATCTATGTGCACCTCTGGCTCACCAAAGAATGAAAATGTTAAGGCACTCTTGTTTTATTTTAAATCTTTGGAAATTGGCAATTTGTGTGTAGTTTAGACACTATTAGCTGGATTACATAATTAACCATTCCTAACCATACTGGATGATACTAAATTTACTGAAGAATTTTATTTCCTTTTATGGAGAACATGAAAATATCAAAACCAGTTTTTTTCTGTTTTGCAAAATAGTTGATAACCCAGTTTTATTACCATTTCATCCACACAAAGGGATTGCTGCATGAGAAATAAACCTTTTGAAGTTACTTATACTTGGATGTTTCTTGTGCAAAGCTGAAGCAAGTCAAAGAAAGGAATGTACTGATAATGAGAAACCGAGCCAGAGTCCCCAGGACTGGAGAATCGGGATGAGTGGAACAAGTCTACACTCATCGCGGAAGAATGTGAAGTCTTGTGCTTCAGTAGCGAACGACCTGTCTGAGAGAGCAGCACACGGGGACAAGGAGCAGCATAGCCTGCACAAGTCATGGCCTCTGTGCTCTGTCCCCACAGTTTGGCCTGAAGACCAGTGACCGACCACCCAGCAGAGGATTCTGAATTGTAATGATGGAAGTGAGTTCCAGGGTCTCAAATTGAAAATTACTATTCCCCAGTCCTCACAGCTCAGAGAGACATCTTTTCAAGCATTTTCAAAAGTTTGTTCTTTCCTCTGTGCACCCTTTCACCCCACCACACATATATACACACATGCACAAATGTATACACACCACACACACGCCATACCACACACAGCAAACACATACACACGTACACCCACATCTCTCTCTCTCTTTCTCACACACACACACACAGGCACAAACACACACATGAACACACTACACCATATACACCACACACATACATAACACACGTACACCTACATCATACACACATACAAGAAAAGGACTTTTATAGAGTAAACTGTACACTGTTTTCTTCCCTTGTTTTGTCTTTTCAAAAATCTCTCTGTTCATGTTTCTAGTTAGATTAAATAAAGATTTTTATTATAAGAGTTTTATGTCAAAAACCCACCTCTAGGAATTCCAGTGGACCAGGTACTGCCAACTAGCTCCAATATGCCAATTAATGAGATGGAAGTATTGAAGGCAAGGGGAGATATTTAACCAATATAGGTATAGTAAGAAGGCAGAAGACCAGCTTCCTTAACCCTGCTTTCCAAGGGTACTGGCATTAACTTCTAGGTTATATAGGAAAAGACTGAAGTAGTAGAGGATAAGAAGCATTCACAGAGAAATAGTCGAAATCAGACTGAGGTCAGAGAGAGCACTGACCAGAAGCTGTAAGAAATACCCTGTTGCTGAATTAGCCTCTATTAATTAATTAATTAGCCTCTATTAATGTCAAAAGCTGTTAATGCACCTATCAGATCTGTTGCTCCTAGAAATCTAAATCACAGGAGAATCATGCAAATCAAGGGTCATGGTTGCCAGTGAAGGGAAATGCTCTGAGTTTCTCTCATTGCACATCTGCAGGCCCAAGTCAAGAGTTGTTGCATTTTAGCAAAAACAGCTTCTAAATCCTTCTTGCAATTTGTTTGCTTAATTCCTGAATCTCAGTTTGTTCAGACTTATTGCTGCTCAGCAAACTCTAAGGTCTCTTTTCTCTTATTCACAGCCCTTCTTCTTCGTTGGACTATCCATACAGGCCAGTAGATTCTGGTTATGTCACGTGAGGCCTAGGATACCGATTCCCTGCCCTCCTTACCATTTCCAGCCAGTGTCCACTCTTTTTATCCATCTATCTCTCCCACCATGTAGGTGAATAAGGACTTTGAAACTTCGAAGTTTTACATCCCTAAAGCTTATGGAGAACCCTTTTGCTTTAAAAGATACTAAAAGTAACATGTTTGGGGTGGGGAGACCTGTCTGGGCCTTGTGATGCATGTCTTTAATCCTAGCACTCCAGCGGCAGGAGGATCTATGAGTGCAAGGATATCCTGGTCTACATAGCAAGCTCCTAGAGAGCCAGGACTACATAGAGACCTTCTCTCAAAAAAAAAAAAAGAGAGAGAAATCAAACTAAAATTTTTGCTCAAATCCTAAGACTTGAAGCAAATTTCTTTTGTTTAATGATGTGAGAAGTACCGACTGAGTACTTCACGTGTGCTAGGCACTGTGCTGAGCATAATGGATACAATATAAACTTAGTCTTTGCCCTCATCAGATTTGTATTCAGTTGGGTAACTCACAGAGACACAACCTTTAATAAGAGTTATATAAGTATTTCTATGTATGTGTGTCAGAAAGAAGAAATGGGAGAAAGTTGAGTTAGAGGCAGAGAAGGCTACTCTGTAATAGTTGAGCTAAGGTTCCCACAATGGGCAGGTGCTAGCCAAGCAAAGAGGATAAGATCCTCATGACCTTCTATTATTCTGCTCTTGAAAAATCTGGGGTTTTCATTTTCTGCAGATGAATCATTGGATCTCTGTGTGCCTATTGAGGCTGGGTGACCAGGTTTGTGGGTTGCTCACTGCTGCTGCAGTGGCTGATTGATTTGCTGAGAAATATCTGGGTGTTCTTTTGTAACATTTGCCTTAGGAAGGAAAAGCCTTTCCATTTGCAGACAGCAGCTTTGTTGTGAATGTGAGGCGACCACAGAGCTGTAACACACAACACATGTTGACATGACTGTCTAGGCCTCTTGGCATTACTAATGATGGTAATGATCCCACTCGGTGCAGGCAGACCCTCCCTGCAGCTGGTGTCCTTTCTGCCTAGGGATGAGGTCATGCGGGGTGGGGGAGGAGGTGGAGCTGGAGAGGATGAGAAAAGAGAAGGGGAAGTTGTCCCTGTCTGCATTCTTGGTGGAAAATGGAAACATATTTTGCCGCATGCTTGCTTTGTTAATTTTTTAAGGAAGGGGAATTAAAAGACAAGGGAATAGTAAGGGATTGTGGGAAGGCGACAGATTGGCTCTTCCCCCGCCCCCCCGAGGCTGCACAGCTGTCAGTATTCACCAACACTGCCCAGGAATCTTCTAGGACACTGGCAATCCTCTAAGTCCAATCTCCCAGATATGTGAAACTGCTCAGAGCAGGAAATGCCAGCTGTTTAGAGACCAGTGACTACTGTACAATTGCAGACTGTGATTCTAGGCAGTATATTCCTTGTTCTACTCCAGGTGTGCTTAAACCTGGAATGTTCGGGATTCTCTTTCCTTGACTGTGAAATTAAAGGTATCTGATCATGCTTCATCTTTATCAAAGTTGTCAGTGAAAACCAATAAGCTCCCTTTCTGTGGTTCACTAGTAGACCAGCTGGTGCGCCGCTATATCATTTCTAGAGCTTGCATAGTTAGTACTTACTGGCCTGCAATGCCCTGTAAGTTCTCAGCTTGGCATGTTGTTGTAGTAAGTAGTTGATGGAATTGCGCAGGGAGAGAGGGCTTAGGACCGAAGGGGAAACACTCCAGCCTGTGCAGGATCAGGCCATCAGTCAGCCACTTGCCCATCTCTATTCAGGGTCAACCGTGACCAGCTGGAAGATGGCACTAAAGCTTTGCCGAAATCTTCCAAATCCCCCACATGGAAAACAGGGCTGGTTCACTTTTGTGTGCTCAGTGCTTCATCCAGGTTCCCCCATGCAGGGAGGGATGAATGGGTAAGAGCCAGTTTACCTATTTTCTACATTGTTAATAGCTGCAGCAAGTGAATGTGGGGGCCACACCCCTAAGTGCTTAGAGACGGGGCTGTTGTTAAGTGATCGTCCATAATACTGACTGACTCCTGGCTTGATTTTTCAGAATGTACTGTAAATAATACTGTCCCCAAGTTGCAAAGGTCCTAAACCTTACCCCTAATTTTTTTAGGCCTTAGTTTGGGCATTTTTGTTATTTTGTCTTGTTAGCCGTAGGATGGGAATAATGATCTGTTCTCTGCCACCTCCTAGGATCATGTGTAGGATTAAATCCTAAATTTATATATTTAATAATATATTAAATATATTTAATAATAAATTCATAGGTGGTAAGGCGTCATTGTGAATTCTATGTGTTTGTTTTTAAAACAATAAAATGAATTTGTCAAAGAAGGTAATGAGACAGCATTTATTAGTGTGGTTGTTAATCCATCTTTACCGCTTATCCACCTTTAATGCCAGTCCTTTGGAAGCAGAGCCAGGAATATCTCTGTAAACTCAAGGCCATTCTGGTCTACACACTGAGACCCTGTCTCAAATCAAAACAAAACGACTAGTGGGAACTCCCCTCTCTCTTTGTGTAAGGCTTTGATAACATGAATTCGAATTTTGTTATATTAAAATATCTAAGTTACGAGGCATTCCTTTAAAACTACCCTTATCGTTAGTAACTTCTGAAAACAGCAAGTTTTATTAAACTACCGACTGAAAGATTGAGTGACCACAAACAAAAGCCTAGTGTTCTGTATGTAAACGCTCTCCCCATGGTTTGTACCTCTCTACACAGTGATTCAACTGCAGGTGTCCACTGGGAGACCATTTTGTCCCCTGGGACAGTGCACTCCACTGAAAGAACCTGGAGTTCCTCCACCACTGTCCCGCTGCAACCCCTTACCAAATCTCCCACCTCTCAGAATTTGGGCATCTTTGTTTTCTAAGGGTCAGAGCCTTTGGGGGCTTTGCTTTGGGGGGTTCCCTGCTCTTCCCAGAAGGCATTTGTAAAAGAGGAGGGCATATATTTTGACTGATAAAATGACAGAGCAGGGTTTTTGTTTCATTTTTTGCATAGAGGTAGATCTTCTACATAATACCCCACTAAAGAACACTAGGCCATAGCTTAAGAGAATGAAGGAGTCACAGTTAATAATAAAAGAATGTCTGGAGCCAAAGTGGTGTTAGATATATGGATCAACTAGCCACATCCAGTTCTACTTTTCTGCTTTTCTTTCTTAGCCTGTCTCACAAATGTAAGATCCCAGTCCTGATAACCTAAGTTTATAGTTCGTAGAATGGGCCTGTCTAGACCACACCACACACCTTCCATTGTCTGTTTATGACTTTAACTGGCTGGTTCACCTCTTTATCCCCAGAGTCCCTTCCTTTCTTCTCTTACCCTAGAGTCATGGGCTCAGCAAGTAGTCTGTGGCAGCTGTCTTCAGCATTTGTTCAAGGAGGGTGGGGGAAGAGAGGGAATAGAAGGGCTGCAAAGCTAGCCTTCCCTGCAGCTGGAGCTAACCAGAGCAAGCTGCAGACACAGACAGCTCACTCCCATTCAGTCAGTGGCCACCCTGGAGCCGTATGTGTGGGTGCAAAGTTACTGTGACACATTCCTCGTGGGGTGGGAGGGAAGAAGCTGTGCATGGCGGTGGAGATGCCAGATGGTTCTTAAACCACTCTTGGAGGCTGTCACTTAGAGAGGAAAACAAAACACAAAGCAGAAATCCTTTCTCTGGCCACCTCAGGTGCAGGAAACAGCAGGTGCAGGTGCCGTTTCCCTGCCCACGGACAAGCCTGCATTCCAGAATTGTTTAGCCCTGGGCTTTTCTCCTACTTATATTTATCTTAAGCTTCCTAAATTGTATTTTATTCTTTAAAGGAAATCTGTTGTGCAGAATTTTGTAAAGCTTGACATGATGGCCTAGAGTGGGCTAATTGTACAAATATGGGCTTGGACAATTGTTGAAAAGTGCTTTTGTTTGTATCATGGAATGTAAGTTACCACATACACAATAGTCTATTTTCAAACCTAAATTGATTTCATCTTAAAGGGATTAGCAGAACATTACAAAAAGAACATTAATTTTTGTAGGGGTTTATGTGGTGTATGTGTTTCTGTATGTGGGGGGGGTATGAACGCACATGTGTGTGGGTGGATGTGAGAGGTCAATATCTTGTGTCTTCCTTAATTCAATTCTACCTTACTTTATGAGACAGGATCTGTCACTGGCCCTGGAGGTGACTGACTGAGCTAAAGTGACTGCTGGTGAACTCCAGAGAGCCATTTATCCCCCCATCTCCCCCCTCACCCCATGCCTCATGAACTGAAATTACAGACATACACCTCAGCACCTAGACTTTTTGTTTGTATGTGGGTTCTGGTGTCCAAAACTCAAGTCCTCGTGCTTGCTTGTGGAGCACTTTACTGATTCAGTCATCTCTTTGGCCCAAACATTAATTCTTTACTTCAGAACCAAAGTTGATGTCTAAACTCAGCTGGGAAGAACTGGGGAGCTTTGTCTCCGGCTTGACTAGCTCTCTTGCTCTGTTTCACCTTTCCTTTTCACTTAGTGTTGGAAGCTACGCCTTTGAGAGCACGGGGCTCCTCAGCATTAAGGAAGAGCAGCGCATTGCGATCATTCTAGCCTATAACTGTTCTCTTCACTGATTTCATGCCTCTTCCAGGATGGAGAGAGCCCTGACTTTACCATGAAGCTCAGAACTTATAGAAAGGAATAGTGTTAATTTGGAGAGGATGTTGGGTCCTTTATTGTTATTTTTTAAATTACTCAGTGTTACAGGGAGGATTTAAAAAGTATCAAAATATCATATTTTTAGGAGGGACTTTTCCTTTTACTAACTTATTGTTCCCTCATTCCTAAAACATATGCAGTACAGTACGACAGTTATTACTTGAGGTAGTCGGTGTTTGAAATTCAGAGCCAGAAGTGATAGCAGAGGACAGAAATACATACTGTCTATCTCATTATGCCACTAGGCATAATGACAATTTAGCTTTACGCTCTTTGGTGTCTTAAGCCAAAAAGAAAATAATTTCTAAATCACCAGACTCATCTAGCAGAATACATTTGTTAAAACCATTTGTCCATTCATCTACCAACATTTTTTAAGATTCATGCGCCATGCTCAGTATGAAAATATATAACAGTCTTAAAGTTGATATTAAATATGGTTCAATGCTAAAATTGGGCAGTAACCTAATTATGAGAAGATTTAAATTAAATCACAAACATCTTAATGGTTTCCATTGTTTTTAGCATGTGTATGTGCATGCATATGTGCATTGTTGTGTTTGCAAGTATGCTTTTGTGTATGTGTGGAGACTCAAGGTTGACATCAGATGTCTTCTTTGCTCTCTTTCCACCTTATATATTGAGGCAACCTGAACCCAGAGCTTACCAGCTTGGCTAGTCTAGGTAACTAGCTGGCTAAAGGATCTCAGTCTCTGCCTCCCAAGCATTGCTCTTACAGGTGGGCCACCACACGCATCCAGCATTTACACAGATGCCACTTATCCACACTGTGCTCCTCATACTCACATTTTACCCACTGTGCCATCTCCCCAGCCCCTGGTTTTACTTTTATAAGAAATCTGTAAATGTCCTCAGATCTTATATATTGCTTTTGAAGCACAGAGTAGCTCCTCAAATCGAGTCTTTACAGTCAGAATTTGGGCAAAAGATAGCTGTGTAATTCCTTCTACCAAACTTGTCTTCACATGTTTTTGGTAACAGAGGTTCTTAACATTTATCTCCCCACCCTCCATAGAGAAAAATACAGGCAAGTGATACTGATTCATGTTCTTTTTTTGTTTGTTTATGTGGTTATAGTTTGTTTGAGCTATATACTCACAGTGTGGCCTAGCCTGTTGCGAATATTATGTAGCCCACATTGACCTCAAACTAATAGCAGTCCTATTGTGATATAAATCTACTTTTAAATCACATGAATATATTTATTATGAAGATAGGTTAGGGAGGTTAACAAAACTGTTTTCATAAATTAGAAATGTGAATGAATGACAATTTCCCTAGCACTTAATTTTCCCTTTTTGTTGTAATTTCTTATAAATTCATTTTGGTACCTCCGTATACATCTAGACTAAACTGTTTTAGCAGTTTGAAGGAGAAATGGTTTATATTATATTCTGAAATAATTAGAATTCAAGGGGCTGGAGAGATGGCTCAGAGGTTAAGAGCACTGGCTGCTCTTCCAGAGGTTCTGAGTTCAATTCCCAACAACCACATAGTGGCTTACAACCATTCAAAATGAGATCTGGTGTCTTCTTCTGTCCTGCAAGCAAACATCCAGACAGAATGCTGTATACATAATAAATAAATAAATCTTTAAAAAAATAATAATAATTAGAATTCAAAAATGAATAATAAATGCTAAGAGCCCATATTCCAAAAATATGTATAATATGTTAAGCATTACTAATATATCATTTAATATAATGTGCCTTATATTCATATTTGTTTTGTTAAGTTATATATTGTGCTATAATTATTTTACATACTGCTACTAAGAAACACAAAATATTTAAGAAGTACATACATGGTACCATTTGTCCTTAAATAATATCTTTCATGTCTTAGAATTTATTTAGAATACTAATGGGCATTACTTGTGACCTGCCCAAGACTTCATGAGATGTTCTAGTAATTAGAAGTCAAGTTCAGGATCTTCTTGGCATGTATGTAAGTAAGATGCGAGTATGTTATGATAACAGTAGTATGTTCTGTTGAGGTTTTGCATGAGAAGACATGCTCAGTCCAAAAAATAATAATAAACTGACGTAGGGACAAGATGGCTCATCAGATAAAGGCACTTGCTGCCAAGCCAGAAGACCTCCCAGAACCCGAACGGTGAGAGGAGAGAGTAACTGTGAGAGCTGTGCTCTGACCTCCACACGTGTGCCATGGCATGCGCATACACACTACGAAAGTGGAATTTAAATTTTTTAAAAGGCAGATTCAGAGCAATACCCCTCCTAGTAAATAACATGTTTGTGAGGGATTCACATCTGTGCACCAAAATTACAAAGGTAACTTTTGTGCCAGGGTCTTTGTAGTAATGGTAGTTATGTGTTGGATGTGGTTCTTAAGTCTTACACACTGTCATTGAGGTTGGATTTACTGAAGTGAGTCTACTAAAGACTTGTCTGTTTTCTTTGGCTGCAAACAGAATTGGGGGGCTGTTGCAGAAAAGTGAGTCTCAGTCTTGAATGTACAAAGCCTACATCAAATTACTGACAATAAAAATCCTTTACTAAATTAATGCTATGTTTCTCTACCCAACATTTTATGTTAGAATTTAGGGGCAGGCACCTAGCCCCACAAATTCATACCTGACCTTGTTCTTTAGATATATAAAGATCTTAATTATTTTGTGCTTTTTTTTCTACTCAAATACAAAGAAACTAAGTTAGACGCTAGCTAGGGGTATGAAGGCTGAGCTATGGAAAAACTGTAACGTATGACTGAAATTTAGTTCAACTCTGAGATAAATGCTTACAGTAGACAACCCTACATATGATTACCTACCGGTCAATATTGCTTGTTTTAGCCCATTTTGTGCTTCTAACAAAATACTACAGTCTCTCGTGTGTGTGTGTGTGTGTGTGTGTGTGTGTGTGCATGCAAGCATATGCTTGTGTTAAATGTCCATGCAGAGCCCAGACAAGGGAAGCAAAGAAGGGTGCTGGTGTCCTCCTCTGTAACTGCGTTATTCAGCTGAGGGGGGGGGTAGTTCTTTCTGAACCTAGAGCTAATAAGTTTTGCCTAGGATGGCAGCCACAAGTTGCAGCAATTTCCCTGTCTGTCCCCATGCCACACAGGGGTTATAGATGTGCCCAAGACCACATCCAGCTTGCCACCTGGGTTTGGGGATCCAAACTCAGGTCAAAGTTTGCCAAAAACACAAGCTCTGAAGCACATATTCAGACAGTAGTACTCCTCACTCCAGTCCCTCCTGAAACAGGGTAGTCATGACTTGATAAAGCTGTGCGTCCTGGGCCTTTATGACGTGTACCCTACATAGTGCATCAGTCTCATTTGTGATTGTAAGTCAGTGTATGCTCCACCCCTAGCATGCTTCCTAGCCCATCAGTGGCTGGAGAAGCCAGCCTCCTGGAGCTTCACCAGTGCGCTGCTCTGGCTTACAGCACAGTACATGTTTTTCTCGCGCAGTTCTAAAGGCCAGAGTTTGAAGTCAGAGTGTCAGCAAGGTTGTACCTCAACCAGAGGCCCTAAAATGCTTGCTTGGCTTTCATAGCTCCTGGTGGCTGCCAGCAGTCCTTGGTGTGCCTTAGTTGTATCAGTGTAGCTCCGCACTCTGTCTGCCTTTGCACTGACTGTTCATTCACTGTGTTTTGTGTGACAAGTTCTGTCATCTTGTAAGGACACAAGTCACTGGATTGGGGCCCACCATAATCCAGTACTGTTTTCGCTGAATCACATCTACCATGATCCTATTTCCATATAAAGTCACATTCACAGGTCTCTAGTGTATAAATGTAAAACAGAGCAAGCAACCTGATACATGAGTGTTGTATTTATCTAGTCTCAAGCAAAGCACCTTTGAGCTTCGCTTCCCATCCATTTGGCATGCTGAGCATTTATTTTCACTGTTGATGTCTTTCTTACCTGAAAAGCTTTCCAAAGCCTCAGAAACCCTAACTAATCAATTTTGTGGTCACTGCCGTAGCACTTGCTAAGCATGTTACATTTCACAAACTTACCCCCTGGGTCCAGATTTTTGTTCTCTAGCATTAATATGCAACTTCCTACTAGAATCAAAGTAAATTACATCCAAGTGTTTTCAGGAATTGATTCTGGCCCACACTTAGCTTCTCAAATCCTGTACTTTGTTCTATACATCTGGATGTTAGGCTTACGTCAGTATGCCACATTGTCCCCAGAGCCACAGTTCTGAAGAGCCACATTATCTCAGGTTCTCTGTCCCACTTGAGCCTCCACCAGAGGCCCTAAAATGCTTGCTTGGCTGGCCAGGAATCAGACATGGATACTTTCAAGGTCATGCCTATTGATTTTGAACTCTTCCTTAACTAAAGTTATGATCAAAGAGGGGTTCAAAGCAAACATCACCGACTAACTCAGGTACCATGATCATCCTGTCCCAGATGTGATTTTTCTGACTTGCACAATGACTGTTTTAAAAGGAAATTGACTGTTTGATAATAATAGAAGAATTCATAAAGAAATTCAAATATCTGGCTTTTCACAAAACAAGAAGATCTACCATATAGGAGCCATAATTCTTCATTGGCTGAAACTGCAGAATAGCCATTTAATCAGACAGAGCCATATATTCTTGCCTGTGTGTGGTTCCCTATTCACATATCCCATCTGGACCAGAATTTAGTAATTTAACTGAATGTTCTCACTGATGTGGTGTACTCAGGGGCATGTTGAGGGGTGGGGGCACATTAAACATCCTCAGGCAATTGAAGGAAAAACCACTGGTTTCTTCCTTGTAGAAAATTTTTTAAGGTGTGTTACTTTTGTTGATACTGTATTTGTTTAACTCTATGAAACTGTGTTTCCTTGCCTGTCTAAAACACCTGATGGTTTAATAAAGAGCTGCTTAAGGCAAGAGCAAGGAAGGATAGGCAGCACTGGCAGGCAGGGAGTATATACAGAAGGAGAGAACTAGGGGAGGAACGAGAAAAGAGAGGAGGACACCAGGGCCAACGACCCAGCTACACAACAGGCCATGGAGAAAGAAGTAAGATATGCAGAAATAGATAAAAAAGAGAAAGATAAAAGCCCAGAGGCAAAAGGTAGATGGGATGATTTAAGATAAGACAGGCTGGCCAGAAACAAGCCAAGCTAAGGCCAGACATTCATAACTAAGAATAAGCCTCCGTGTGCGGTTTATTTGGGAGCTGGGTGGTAGCCCCCCCCCAAAAGAGTAAAGAGTAAAACTTCACACAGCACTTCCTCTCTGCTTTCCACTGCCTTTTGGTGATTTCCACCAACGCCTTCAAGCTCAACAATGAAATGCACACTTTCATCACACTGCCTAGACTCCCCCTTGCTCCCTTTCTCTGTAATGCCTCTGCTGCTACACACAGGAACTAAATTGTTCAAATATGAGAGCCCCATGAGGCTCTGTTGAGCTCAGTTTCATTGTTACAGGACAAACCGTTCCAGATTATCACTGTTGTTTGCTAGCTGGTCTCAGCTAGTCCTGCCTCTATTGTCCTCTCTTGTTTCCATGCTCCACCCATACCCCTTGGCCTATAGGATTTTGATGTCAGGCTAAAACTATCTTTATAGGAAGTTCATGACTCAGATTATTCTTACCAACATCCCTGTGGTCTTGCCACTCAGAGGGTCTCTGATCAGCCCAGCCCTGATTCAGAGTCTCTTTGATCCTGTCCTGTTCTGATCATTTCCTGTAGTACCCAAAGGTTTTCAATAGAGGTCTCTTATCTCAAGCCCTGACCTCAGCATCCCAAATAATGCCTGTCTAGAATTCTTTCCCTAGAATCCTTTGCATCCTCAAACACTTCCTTGGTTCTCCCTTATCCACTACAGCATTGGCAGAGTCAGTCCATCCCATAGACAATCATATTCACTGTGTCACCTGCATGACCACATGCTCTGCAAGGCATGTAGACAATCTCCAGTGTGTATAATCTGTTGATAGCCCACCAGGTAGGCAGTAAGATCTTTCTTTAAGGAACGATGGATGACTTAACTTCATGTGCAAGCTCTTCCAATCTTGTCAAATTAGTTTGAGTTACTCATTACCTCATCAAGGAAAGGGGTCGATAAAAGCTCAGACCTGTCAGGCTGTGGAACTGACTTATAAATTGGAATGGACAGAGTAGCTGCAGTTTCTCCAAATTTTGAAATATTACATGTTCTTTGGTAACACTAAAGTGTGTCCTGTGTTCTGCATCTTGTTAAAATTCTCATGATGTGTCCTTGTAAGACTGCTGGCCTGCAGGCAGGGAGCGTGTTGTTGGTTATCTGTTACCAGCTAGTTCAGCTGGTTGAAATCCAAGGCTTTGGGATCAGGCTCCTCATGAGACCGCTGGCTTCATGCACAGCAGCCCCTGCCTGCCCCCCGTCTCATAAATGAGCGCACTTTGTCGGGGAGCCATAGGTGTGAGCATGTCTGACCTCATCCTTGTTTAAAATGACCATTAGCAAGCATGGTGCTGAGAACTATTCCATGTTCCTCAAATATCCTGATGACCTTTCACTCTCCTGGCCATCTTTTGAATCTTTATAAACATTATGAAAACTCTGGCTCCAAAGTGCACTGCTAAGTGAGTATATTCTCTCACTCATGTGTCAGAGTCCAGATAGCATGTAATTTATACTTCCCTTTTGCAAAGAAATTGGCTGAGGAAGTTGCTTGACTTCCTTTATTGTCTGATTGGCAAAGTAGAACTGCTCTCCATATCTTGTCAGACCCAGAACTCCGTGCTGTTACCCAGTGTACCCAGCTGTCTCTCCCACAGCTCAGAGCAGGACACTGAACAGAGCTGGAGATTTCAGAGACTCTGATAAGACTCTGCTTAGGGAGTGAAACTGCCCAGTTCCAGATGCTTATATGGATATGGTTTTAGGCTGTAATTCTTTGAAATGAAAGATGAAGTCACCTCCGCAAGTAGGCGGAGACAATTTGCTAAATAGTCAAGTAAGGCAGATGTTCATTGTGGGATGTTTCTGTGGACTTCCCATTATCGACCTCCTACCCTTCCTGACAGTTTAAGGTGCTATACCCCAAATCCCAAACGGCTTAGCATTGGTTCCTCCGGCTTCAGATCAATACAGATTCCCAAAACAGGTTGGGAATTCTCTCTCCATACTCTCTTCTCCTCTGTATTCCCAAGCACTTCACCACCATCTATCTCCATTCGTTTTTGTCCCTGTCGGTCTCGGAAGAACTGGCAAGAAAATTGCAGAGGCTTTTCAGTAGAAGGCTGGTGCTGTGAAGTGTCTTCCCTTAGAGCTCAGAGCTCTAAAAAATGCCTTTCTCTTGAGTCTTGGTGTCATCTGAAGCAATGAGGACAAAACCCAGGGTCCTGTGCAAGCTTAGAGGGGCAGTGTATGACTGAAGTAAATCCATCTAGTCCTTCCCTGTTTGGAGAATGAGCTTGATTGACTACATGGCTCAACCTGGCCTTGAACTCCGTGATCTCCCTGCCTCAGCCTCCTGAGTGCTGAAATTGCAGGTATGCCCTAACATTCCTGGGGTTCTCTGAAGTTAAAGTGTAGTCCTTAAGTCATGCATTTATCACTCAGGGGATGCTGTTCTTCCTACCTTCTGACCTAGCTCACACTTGAGTGCCTTGTTCAGCTGAGACAGCAGCAAGGCTTTTGGTACAAATTCATGGAGGGCCCTGAGCAACATTCCTGTCATTGTCTTTGAGATTCTGTGGAGAGATAGGAAGGGAAGGCTGCTTTAGGGTAATTCCTCTGTTGCCTAGTCAGTACTGCAAAGTATGGCCTGAAACTCTGCTTCCCTGCTCAGTGAAATACACCTGGGAGTGGATGGCCTCATGAGACAATCAGGATCCGTTCCCTGTCTTCAGGGAAGCTATCATTTTAAAATGCAAGGCCTCTTTTAATTTCCTCTTAAAGCGATTTAAAGATCATCACCCTATGAACTATAATAGAACAAGGTCTTAGTCCCTTTTAAGGAATTTAAGGAAATTAAGGAATTTGTACCCATGGCTTCCTTTTAGCCTCTTGTCTCTGATCCATCGCTTCTTACATCTGTTTCTTTGCTTTTGGACTTTGATGGCAGAGCTTTTTTTCTCACCTGATGTGTAAGTAACACATTACTAGACTCTGGGAAGATGAGGACAAAGGCTTTGTCCTGTTTAGGCTTGGGATGTCGTTCAGAGGTCACAGACTCTAGCAGCTGTGAGAGCAAGAGTTCTGGGAGTGCACAGGAAGAGCAGGGCCCCAGCAGAGGGGAGCTCAGTGCTGGGCCCACCGTGTCACAACAAATCAGAAACCCAGATTCTGTGTGTGTGGAGGGAGGGCGTGCTAGCAACTAATTCCAATTCTTCCAATACATTGTGTGGGCCCAGCAAAACTTGGATATGTGCTGAATTCAACCAGTGAACCTCCAGTTTACAAAATATGTTGTGGTTAGTGAGGTAAGTCACACATGTATGAAATCATTAATTTAAAATGCAGCCCGCATGACTAAGAACCTCAATGTGTGGCATCAGAGGTTTCCAAAGGAGAAGTTCAGAGAAAGAAGGAGGGCTAATGTGCTCCAGCCATGTGACCTCAGCCATGTTCCATGTGGCAATGGTGTATCCTTAAGGAAAGGCAGCACAACGGACACTGAGCTGGGTTAAATGGCTCTTTCCTTCTTACCTACACACTGCTTGTTGACTTTCCTTCTTACCTACATACTGTTGGCTTTAAAGCCAGGTCGCCCTAGGATTTCACTTGTGCCGCTTGCGAACAACTCACCCTACTGCTTCCTCTCATTTTCCTCTTCTCCCTCCAATAAGATTTTTCTCTTTATAGAAAGTGTAAAGTTGGCTCCACTCTTAGTAGAGCAGTCCTCTTGGCCAACCATGAAGAATTTGAATTCATTATTACTATGTGTTTGATGACTGTGCTGTTAATGGTGGGATAGTCATTAGGAATCATCAGCCTGTATCTGAATCGTGTCTTGCTCAGATTCAAAGTATAGCAATCTTGCTTTCTTGGTGTAAAGTCCTCTTTTCTCTCTCTCTCTTTTTTTTTCCCTTTTCTTTTTTCAAAACAGGGTTTATGTGTATAACAGCCCTGCCTGTCCTGGAACTCATTTTGTAGACCAGGCTGGCCTCAAACTGACAGAGATCCACCTACCTCTGCCTCCCAAGTGCTGGGATTAAAGGCGTGCATGACTACTGCCTGGCTTTTTTCTTTTAAAAAGAAATTCTATCCAAAATTAGAGACTTAAAAGCTTCTGCCCCATGCTGTACAATTATTAACCATTATTCAGATCAGAACACACACTTCTCCAGAGTCATCAGTAAGGGTCACTTTAATTGGGAAACTTGGTTTCTCATCAAAATTTTTTTACATGGTAACCTTGTTGTTTTATTTATTTGCTTCAGTTTGCAAGGTTAGGAGGAGAAAAGAAGTCACTAGCATAAAACTTCACCAAAACTCTGGCCATGGGGTGTAGTGATAGGGAAGAAGGCCCTGCTTTTCATCCGGCCCAGCTCCCGCACGGCTAGCTTATACCCCGAAATAACAACACACAAATTGTATTCATTTAAGCACTGCCTGGCCCATTATATCTAGTCTCTTTTTTGCTAACTCTCACATCTTANGCTGGCCTATCAAAAGGCCAAGGCAATTTCTTTATTAACCAATGAAAGTAACACATAGACAGATGACCCTCCTACATCAATGGGGCAGAGTAGAAAACCATGCAGCCTAAAACTAAGTCTTGGACCTTTGTGATCCTTGAGGATTATTAATATTTTGTGCCTACTTTCATGCCATTATGACAGGAAAGAAACAAATCTAAGTTTATGATCTACTTAGGAAGAATAAATTGACTGTAAAATTTAAAAAAAAAAAAAAGAAAATTCTCCTTTCTGTTAAATGGGCCACTTCACAAAGATGGCCTGGTGGGTTCTGTTATTTGCGAATAGGTGTAAGTCTAACCAAATGTGAAAATCATGCCACATGTCCCCTCAGACAGCCAGTACTGAGTCTTCACACTAAGGGTGAAAAAAATGCTTCTATATTCTCTCAAGCCTCAACTTCAGCTTCTAGAAGCAGCAGAGGGGGCATTGTTTTGTTTTGTTTTGTTTTGTTTTGTTTTGTTTTCATTGTGTCTCTTCCCTGAAATCCCAGAAACAATGGAGATTTTTGAAAGTGAGTCTGAGGTCTGCTCTTTAAACCTTCAAGAGCTCTTTCCTTTTAAGGCTGCTCAGCTGTCTTCTGGAAATGTATTTGGGGTTTAATGGATTGGGAAGGAGGAGGATGTATCAAAGTAAACATTTCATGAGTCTCTGCTTTGCAGTTTAACTTACTAAACAGACAGAAACCTCTGGGTATTTCCTGTGTATCTTAAAGGACCAATTTGTCACCAACTCCCAACTTCCACTGGCTTTTTCCAGCTTCCCTTCCTGGCAACTTCATACACACACTACATGCCGCTGCTGCGGCCACTGCTCCTTTTTTTGAAGAAAAAAAAAAACCTTAGAAAATGCTCCTCAGGTGTGGACTGGTGTGTGCTTGCCAGCACCATGCTGGATTAAATGTGCTGGGGCTTGTTGACTTGATTTACGGCAGAGCTGGTTTTCCTTATTTAAGTTTTAGTAACTACAACCCAGTATTAGATTCAGAGAACCTACTTAAGATCCTCTTGATTCTCCGTGGGCTCGAAGGGCCTGGAATGAAGGAAGGGAGCCACTGATCAAAGACTTGGAAAATACTTGCAGTCCAAATGGCACTTATGAATTCCATTTGGTGCTCGTCTTCAGCGTCACAGTCATTGAGGGCAGACTACGAGTCATACTCATGCATAAGAATGCTTCTAGTATGTTCCATGCTGATTCTACCATATATGACTCATTTAACTAGAAAGCTAATTTTTGAAGAAATTCTGCTGAATTTTCACATAGTAAATAGTTGAGAAGTAAAAGCTTTGAATCAAAAACAATGAACCTAAATAAACAAACAAATAAAATCCTGATACTGCCTGTGCAAATAAATCTAAAAATATATGTTATGCACACACACAAGCCATGTGCAGAGCAGAGTCCTATGCTATATTATGTATTATAGAGCCTAACAGAAAACTTCTTTTTAGCTTTAATATGGGTCTAATAACATTAAGAATGATGAGAATGAATGAATATACTATAGGGGCATATAGACAGTAATGTGATAGAGATGCACACTGAACAGTTAGTATAATATTGTACTGGCAGCTGAGTATGGATACAGCCTTATTGCTGTTCAGACTGACATGATGCTGTGTGTATCAACACCAAAGATGCAGATTTTTCAGGCCATCCATTACCTACTGAATCTGAATATCTGGGTTGGGAATGGCTCACACATCAGCATGAGCAATTCTATTAAACTGCTGGATTTTGCCCCTATAACTTGAAAATAAATACTCAGAAGTACTTTAACCACCACAGAGAGTATGAGGAACATACATAACTTTTACTTTTAAAGAAATTCTTGCCTATTTCAACATAGCTGGATTCTAACTGGTTCTTTTAATACTAGGGGCTGGCAGAGCTGTTGTGATTTTCTGTGGTGCATACACAGAGCTCAAAATGGCCTTCTACAGCTTTTCGGAGTCAGTCACTCATTTATGAAGTCAGTTACATAAAATTTAGTATGTTTCAAGTAGCAATTACATGTTTTTCTCCCTCCAGGGGTCTCAGTTGCAAATTCATATAGAACTACAGTGTTGTGTTTATGTGGGCAGTTATTTGCCATGTGGTGAGCTTAGAAACAGACTGAGTTCATGTTTCGGTAATGTTGAGGGTAGTGGTGATTAAAAGAAGAATAATGTGAAGGCTGCCCCCTAAGTATCCGGGGTCCCTGTGAAACTCTGAAATCCCAGGGCACAGTGTGAAGACTTACTGGTCTTCTGACCTTGTTTACTCCAAGGATGGATGTTCTGCTTCCAGACAATGTTTTCTTTCCTCGGAGAAACATCTGAAAATATGTGCCCCACATGGATTTCTTGTTCAGGTGCACTTTATGTGCTGAAGAACAAGCATGGGACCTGATTAACCCTCTCAGGACCACTGAGATACACTCACAAAGAATACAAGAGCTTTGCAACCGTAGTTCTACCTACGTTTCCAAATCTCATCTATGAAATGAGAACATTTTCTATGGTTGCAACTTGACCCAAACTAGGGGATCCTTATTCAAACAGAATGAAGTGGGCCATTGCTCCCTCTTTTCAGCACTTCTCAGCAATTCTGCAAGCTGCCAGGTTACCAAGGGCTTGTTGTTTTTCTGTTGCTGTCATAAAGCATAGTGACCAAAGGCATCTTAAGACATGACAGCAAGAACAGATACAGCATAGCAGCCAGAACAGGAAGCTGAGAGCTCATCTTCAAAGCACAATCATGAAGCAGAGAAAGCACTAGGAAATGGTCCTAGCCTTTTAGTCCCCAGTGATACACTTTCCCCACAAGGCCACTCCTAAACCTCCTGGAGCACTGAGGGGAGGATACAAAACCAGCTGGGGACCAGGTATTCAAATGCCTAGGAATCAGTCAAGCCACCACAGCCTCCGATGACCCTGGAACTGATCCCTGTCTGTGGTCATCCTCTTGGTTATCTTCACTCCTGTATAGTCAGTAAAATAACAAAACCAAAACATTTAGGAACCGTGCATGGTGCTGTGTGTCTTCGGTCCCGGTTTTCTGGAGCTTAAGCCAGGAGGATGACATGAGCTGAAGAATTAACAAGGAGAGTCACCTGCCTTACCTTCTAAATATTCTCAATAGAGATCAGGTCACTCAGGGAGCAGCCTTTCTGCTCTACAAACCCAGTTAATGTTAGCAAGTACCCACATGATTCTAGCTGATCGAGTATTTTTGACTTACAGCTTTTTCTCTCAAGGCAGAAAAATGAATGTATTATGTTAAAGGTTAAGTTAACATTCCTTTGAATCTAGATTAATTTCTTCTCTTCTTCACTTTCGGAGAAAGGAACATAGTATTTTATGGCAGTCTGTATGTTTACCATGTTGGGGCTGAGTGATTAATGTTTTCCTGAAAAGGCTTAGTTATGAGAATAGAATGGAATTAATTTCTTTTGAAAGGGTCACTTGTGGATGTCTTGCAGACAGACTGTTGTCTGGCGGCCATGTTTCAGATGAGCCAGCTGTGGGAAAGGACATGCAATTAACTATTCACCATGAGAATACACACCATGTGCTTGGCGGCAGGGCACTTGTTACCTGTCTGGAACCTCAAATGACATGCTCATGACTGGACTGTGGGTGTCTAGAACAATAACAAATATAAACAAGCACGCCAGCAGAGAGAACACTATCAGAGTTTCGTGAATTAAAAATATAAAGCCACTGTTTCTGTGAATTCATAGGTACAGTCCAAGCAAAGTTCAACTTGTTCTCACCCTCATGCAGCAGGTGGCGCTGTGAAATAGAGGGATATGATAGATCTGGGACCAGTTTGTTCTACCAATCCAGTCCTGATATTAGCAAGTATCTGCATGGTTTTGACTGTTTATTAGTTGCGCACTTGAAAGTCTCCTTAAAAGTCCAGCATCTCCACATTTTTGTTGAGTTTAGTTTCTCATCTTCTGTAAGGCGGCTGCTCCCTTTACGATTGTCAGTGTTAGGAACTAACACAGAGCCATTAGCTGAGTGCTCTTAGCATTAGCGGAATCAATGATGTCCTTCAGAAGGGTGCAGCTGAGTTTCCGCACTTGGCTGTTAGAATAGAGCCTTTCTTCCTTCCGGGGAGAAAGCCACAGTTCTCCTGATCCAGGTGTAGACCTTTTTACCCCTTCTGCTTGAGAAAGAATCTATTAACTTCTTGAGTGAATTATCTTGTTTGTGCAACAGTCTTACCCAAGCCAGCCATTTGCTGCCTACTCTAGTCTGGACAAGCAGGTAGATCAAGGAAGGAAAGGGATCGCCCATTGCTTTTTATTTCTTTTTAGTGAGACAGTTTACCCTTCTTCAGTGAGTGTGTGTGTGTGTGTGTGTGTGCGTGTGCACGTGTGCGTGTGAATGTGCTTGCATTGATGTAGAAGCCAGTTGGAACAGTGGCATAGTCAAGAAGCTAGTGGCTCCTTTAGACTGCGGTCTCCTGGGGTACCAGACAAGTTTATACTCCTAAGAATGTTCACTGCTGCTTCGCAGACATTAATAGTTTCCTGGCACTGCCTCTCAGGAAATGTCGTCATGGTCTGGAGGAACCAATAAAAATACATCTAACCTATTTTGACAGATCTCATTTCTGCAAGAAATTTCAAATTTTGGGGTGGGGGATAGAACAGAGAACTAGTCCGTTTAGAAGAGTGTAATCAGAAATAGCAGGTTCGCTCTACGAGAGTGAGGAACAACTGCTCTGGACCTGAGAGAGAACACATAAGGCTGCCCAGGTCATTTTGACAAACTGATAAGGCAGTTTATATCCGCTGTACAGTGGAAGTGTGGGCATGCTCTCTCCTGCTCTTACTCCCTCCCTCCCCCATCACAATTAAAGCACAATTCTTAACTCTTTTGATCCTCAGACCGAAAACTCATGCATTAAAATTAACAGCATTTGGTTATGGATATACACACTTGACCATAAAGTCTGTAGAAGAGAGACCTTGATTTGGGTAATTATTGCCAAATGGCTAGTACTAAATCCTCCCGGCTGGCCTTTGTTATGGAAGAGCATGAGCCTGAACCTCATTAATGTGAGAAACATTGGCTGTTGCCTGTAGAATAATCACTGGGATTCATTTTGTGAAGGAAAGGATTCATTTGTTTCTCCCTTGAAAGTTTTGGGAACCTTTTTGTCAACATAAGACTGAAAGAGTGTGAAGCATTGAGAATGCAGCCGATAGAAACAGCAGTGGTACAGTTAAGGTCTCTTCTCACTGGAAGTACTCTTTCTTCATCATACTAGAGCTGAGTTTGCACACTCTGCTCTTTCTTGGGACTAGAGTTGAAATACCGCGGCCTTCCTCCATGTCAGTTAAGTTTCTGCCTCATATACCACTACTCAACTTAGATATTAACTTAGGGAATGCAGGCCTCCACAGCACCATCAGTAACTGAACAGATAGTGTCTCTCTGTATGGTTTTCCTTTTTAAACACCTATATAATTTATTCTTTTGTTTCTGTTTGTTTTGCTTTTAGTCAAAGTTCTTTTTTTATAAAAGGAAAGGTTTCTTTGAGGGTTTTTCTTGTGGATGATGATATTTTGTCATTTTTATTTTGCTTTTCTGAGACAGGATCTTGAATAGCCCAGACTGTCCTACAACTCATGATGTAGCCAGGGATGTCCTTGAACTTCTTCTAATCTACTGGGATCGCAGGCCTATGCCACCATTTCTGGTGCGTCCTCATTTTGTAAAAGAATGTGCCCTTTTACTTAGACTTGCATCTCCAGACTTCAACTTTTTAGCTTCTCTCTCGTTTCAAACTCCCAACTTACGCTGGAGAGGGCGAATGCGGTACTTTATCATGATTTTCTCTTATCCCATCCATAAACACTCTGCTTTTCTCCAGCTATTTGGGCATGATGGGGCAATGTGCCAGCTGAGCAGAGAGTAAAGGACATGGAGCCTGACCTCCTGTTCCCTGCAGAACTGCCTAGGCAACAGTCAGTTCCCTGCCATCAGCCTCTCCCTCCTGCCATAGCTGGGCCCCTCTGCGAGAGGAGGAACAGTGGGTACTGTTTCCTCCCTGCAAGCCTGCCTAGGTTGCTAAGCATTCACTAAAACATACCAGAAAGAAGGAAAAAGGACATCCAGAGAAGGCAAAGGCATGAGGTTTCTATACTAACAATGTTCTGGAGTCCAGGGTGGAAGCCAGGCTCCTGATTGATCTTTTCAGTCCGTGTTTAATCCTTCATTTCACGGGACTCCAAACATACCCTTCTTTAGCCCAGACTATTCCTCTTATGTGGTCCTTGTCCAGTGTTCCTTCCTTATTTCCACTCCCTGCTGCTCTTCATGGTTTGGTGTCTTCCTCTCACCTGCCTGTGGTTCTTTTTCCTCCTTGAGAGCTTACAACTTCAGAGGAGTAGAGTTCAAAGGACTCAGGGGAAAGGGACACCAGCAGCATTATTTCCCCACTGTGAACCAGTGGCTCTTCTGTTGCATGCCCTCCACAAGGCTTTGCTATGTATGATAATCCAAGTTTTGTCATTTGATATCTTGATCCATAGACCAAAACCAAATATTGACACCTCCTACCAGCAGAGGTTCATAGGGCCCTTGGTCCCTGTGACCAGCTAGTGAGCACAGTGTCATCTTTATAGTCTTGGAACTGTTACCACAGGTGAGCAAGTTGAATGCATGACCCTGTTTGAGCATTGTACTGATTATACTTTAGAATTAGGCACTAAAGTCTTAGCTAAAGTACTACTAATTGTGAGCCTAGATCTTTCACCCCCGTTTTCTGAGCCCATGGATTATCTGCATTATGGACCGCTACTAACACTGACAGACTTTCCTCAATGCCACCTGTCCCAGTTGCTTCTGTGAATTTCTCAATGCAGGCTTATGCTTGAGTTTGGCCCTGGGAGCTTGGAATAGAGTTGCCTTTGGTCCTAACTCCTTCGCTTCTGGTTTCCACTTGTGACAGATTTCACTGGCCCAGAGTGGGAGCAGTGCACTTGCAGTGTTTTCTCCCCCGTCCAGCTCCAGCATCTAACCTCCAACCGTCTGATCATACTGCCTGGCTCTGCCTCCAGGTGATAGACTCGAGCCTTCCAGAAGTGGGGTGGCATAGCGAAGCTAAAGCACAGGAAGTGCATTGGGCAGGATGGGAAGAACTTGTACCACTGATCTCCTGTAATAATCTCCTGTCTCATTTGTTCATTCTTGCCAAAGAATACAAAATTTTCCATGTCAAGGAACCTGTGACAGTTCAATTGGAGAAACGATCATCTTGACAGGTAACTGTGACCATCTCTGTGGCAAATACTTAAGAAAACAAGCTAAAGGGAGAAATGTCTATTTGGCTCATGGTTTCAGAGGCCTCAGCCTCTTTTATGACGGTTGTGAGGCAGAAGCATCGTGGTGGAAGGCATGTGTGTAGTAAATCAGAGTTGCTCATGCCTTGGCAGTCAGAAATCATAGAAATGGCACACCCCAGTGACCAGCTTCCTCCAAGCAGGCCCACCTGCCAGTACTTCCTTCATGAACTGACTAGAGGATTAGTCCACTGATGTTGGAGTTACACCCTTAACGGCCCAGTGACCTCTCAAGAATCCCCTCAGCTGACAACCAAGTCCTTACTACATAATTTTCAAGGTTCAAACTGTAGCAAACTCCCTAGCCTGCCTAGTGTAACTGGTCACTGAAAATTGAAGCAGAATATGTGAACATTAAGGGAAAATAATAATGCTGGCACATGTGTGAATAGCACTTCCAAAGGGGTTTTTAGATCTATGTAATTTACATATATAATTGCATGTATATATTCAAAACTAGAAATTACCCTGCTTCTTCTATCTTCCTACTACTCATTAAGATTTTCCATGGAACAAGAAACAACTGCTGGGCCTGGAATCTGCAGGTATGCAGTCCCAACTATTCAGAGACTACACAGGAGGTTTTGATATCAGTTTGATACCTGAGCCCATATAGTATACAAAGAAAATAGTTTTTCACTGATCTCCACAAATCTTCTGCGGTGTGCAGAGGGACACACACAGAGAAATAAATAGAAATCTAACTGACAACATTTTAAACTGGAAATAAAAGCAGCTTGGGATATAGGTCAGAGGTAGAGCACTGCGACCTGTGACTTGTGCGGTTAGAGCAAAGTTGCGCTGCGGAGGCTGAACATTCACCATCGCTGGATTGAGATAAAAAATGAAGCCAATGTGTACATTTAAATGCAAATGTGGTAGCTTCTGTCTGTAGCTCCCTTAATATTGGAGTCGAGGAGCTTTGGGGAGCAAGGGTAGAGGGGCCCTTGTGGGCTTAGTGTAAGAAAAAGGAAATCTGGAGGTCTTTCTCCTTCAGATTCTCAGCTGAAACCTGAATCAGGAACTCTGGCCTGTGCAGAGAGGGGATTCTTTAAGTACCTCCATTGGTGCGTTTTGTCAGCTTTCTCAAGGGCTGGAAAGCTTCTTTGCTAAGTACCCAACTAGTGTTCTTGCTACTGTGACAGCCAGGGCCCACATTCCAGCAAAGAACAGGATGCATGACGGTGCTTAAGACTTACCATTTCATCTTCTGTGGGTCTTGGCACAAGAAGACTTTAAGACTCCCTCCTCTTTAAAGCTTGTCTCCTTTCCCGTTAATACCCTAGAGTTCAGCATTCATTATTAACTAGCTTTCTGCACTTTGCTTGCACACCAGTGTTCTCACACATAGAGGACGTAATGATTTTCCTATTTCTGTTCAGGGGGACATTCTGACCCTGGTGCCCCATCCACTTTTTCAGTCTTGCTTGCATAAAAGCAAGTCATCTTCAACCATTAACTGCAGTAAAGGTTTATAGACGCTTTTTTCCCTTCCTTTCCCTCCTCCACAACTGGAAAATATGAGGCAGATCCTGTTTATGTGTGTGTAACCTCCAAAGGAGCTGATATGCTGTAGTCGTTAAAGATCCAGAGCTGTTTTCCCGGCAGCAGCCATGTAGAGCTCTAAATCTGAAGGCCCCCCTGGGCCCTGCAGGCAGACAGGAGGCCTGTGTAGCTTTCCCAGGGCTGCTCCAGAGAGGCAAAGCTTGCTTCCGAGCCTCCTCACTGCACTCTGGAGATGACAAGAACTGAGTTGTGACTTTATTAAATATTCTTTAAAATCTGTTTTCCAAATGTAACCTAAATGCATATGTATACCACCTTTCTTCCACTATTTGTTCTATGGATCTCTTATCAGGGTCCAGAAATCCTTTTACAAAGTCGTTCTATAGCCAATATGTTTAGCAAGTTGTATAAAAAAAGAAAAAAAGACTTTTTTCCCTTAAAATAAGTGCAAACTGTACTTTGAAATGTATGTGTTTTTTTAAGTTTAGTTTCTAATCTTTTTAAATCTTGATTCCTATGCCAAATAATTTTATTTTTCCTATATAAAATGACTTTTTATATAATTTTGTTTATAACCTCTGTATCTCTCATGATTTATTTCATTGGTTTTTATTGGTTTCTCTTTGTTTAGTTTGCCTTGGGGACAAGCCCAGATTCCCCTAACAGGGATATTAGTTGATAGAAACCATTGAAACCAGAAATGGACAGCCTGAAGCACTCCCTAGTCAGCATTTGCTAGAAGAGGCAACATTAATGCAACGTGGTTACTTAACAAATAGCAGACTTCCAGTAAACTGGTGCGTGCGTACGTGAGCTAGAGGTCTATGTTGGTTGTCTGCCTTGATCCCTACACACCTTATCCTTTGAGACAGGGCCTCTCACTGAACCTGGCACTCATTGATTAGCTAGACCAGCTGCTCCAAGGTGCTTTGAGGACGCTGTCTTGGTCTTGCCTTTCCCCGTTGCTAGTGTTACAGAGCGATGCCACCATGCCTTCTCCGCTCCTGAAAAACTCCGTTCCTCACACTTGTACTGCAGCCCCTTTACTGACTGAACCATTCCCACAGACCCAAAGTTTCTCTTTTTAGTTCTGGGGTTGTATTTAGGTTTTTAAATTTTTTTAAATAATACTTTAAAGTATTTAGAACTTTAAAAGGTTTTATTTCTTTAGAAGCTTTTTATACTTCTTCCTGATAGTTAAGTGCTGAAGAAGACATGTTAGAGCCTGTTATAAATGGAGGACTAAAATGTGACACAATTCTAAAGCCATCTGACAACTAAAGGGAAAGGAAGATAAGAGATTTGACAACATCTTTGAGAACTCCAGCTGGTCAGCCATTCTTACATTGTTGAAACTGGAAGTCTGGGAGAGAAAACTTAGAGATTTGGTTATAGTTTAGTGCTGGCTCACAGGTGAGTAGCACTTAAGGACAGAGGCACTAGAGAACAGGCCTAAGAACCGGAATTCAATTTCCAGAATTCATTAGCTGGCCAGGGTGAATACTATCCCAAGAACTGTCCTCTGACCTCCACACATGTGCTGTGGTGTGCATACACCTCACACGTACACCTCACACGTACACATATGTTACACACACACAAAGAAAGAGAGAGAGAGAGAAAGAGAGACTTAACATTTGAAGGAGTCCATTTCCTGCTGTCCTTTTATGATATTCCAGAGATTTCCATCTACCTGTCTCTTGATCACCGCCATCAAGATGGCAAACTCCTAAGTAAAGCATAGCCCTTCATCTGTGGGCAAGGCCCATAGGATGAAGCCAGACTTGTTCATTAGCCTGAGCTTACTTGTAGGGCCAGGTACTTTTAGAATGATTTTCTTTTCTTTCTTCTCCTCAGTATATGTATTTGGCAGGGAGAGTGGAGTGCCCTGAATGGCCTTTCAGTGCATGGATATTACGTCATTCTGTCCAGGGGCTACTTACTCATTCTGTGCTCCTGCTCCTGGTTGATCTGATTTTTCCCTTTGATTTCCTACTCCTGCATTTCTTCTCTAATTTCTTACCTCCTTACTACGCATGAATTGAGTGAAACGGTGTCTATAATATGAAATAAGTTATTAGGAAACAGTCTCATAATGTGATAGTAACTCTTCTATGAAGGTAATTTATAGACTTAGAGAATTGCAAACTAGTGGAAACTGAGTCGGGGACCTGTTAGTAGCTGACCTTGGGCTGATCAGCCCTGCATGCCTTAAAGAGGGGTATCTGAATTGTCAGCCTCTCGGAAATCTTCATTTCTAATCAGCTCTCCAGGCTGTTCCGGGTTGGAGGCCTTCAGACTTCATTGTGAAGGCGGAGTGCCTGTGCAGTCTCTAAGATCCCTCCTGTGTAAAACTCTGTGATCCTAGGCTTCTTTCAACCACATGGCTTGTGCAGAGCCAGTGCTTCCTGGAAGGTCACTGTTTCTTCTGCCGTATGAATGCCTAGGGAGGATATCTGTTAGTCATCCTGCCTGGAGAACCCTAAAACTGTAACCAGTCATTTCGATCAGAGTTAAATACCAGGTTTTATCCATGCTGTTTGCTTTCTCTCACTGTGTGCTTCTCTGCCTCAGTACCTCTGATTTCCTTGTTCCAATTTCTCAGGTGCTTTGCATCATTCTGAAAGAAGCTATTCTGCCAAAGCAGAAACCCAGAGGTCCCCTCCCCTTTTTAATACACGCACACCAACATTAGCGTCCTCTGAGGGCTTCTGATGAGTAGCCAATGTCAGTTTTGTGCTTTGCCGTATTTCTCTTCCATTACAAAATATTGTCTAATTTGTGAGGTTGCAGTAGTCCTCCACTTGCTTTTGACATGCTTTCGAGGTTTCTTCCACCCATTGGCTGTCAGTCTAATGAGTTATATTTTCCTAGATACTTGTACTTTATTATTTTTTGCCAAACTGAACTCCGTGTACTTTACTATCCATTTTTATGATCTCCATGGACCCACTAATACTGTTTGGCTTCACATCTTTCTCTCCTACCAGCTGCACATTTAGTGTTGTCTGAGGTACTTGTTAATAGAATGTTCACTCACATGTTCATGCTGTTAATAAAGCTGTTTAGTAAGCCCTTTCAATATATGCTGGGCATAACTAGGCTAGTCGGTGTTTCATGACTTTATTATAGATCCTTGCTCATCACTATACCCAATATGGTGAAGGATACAACAAAGGTTACTTTTCAAGTTATAATTTACATATAAAATGCCTCTTCCCAGAAGATACTTTAATGTTCCACCTGAGAAATAAAAACTCATTTAGTTGGCCTTTGCTTACAAGGCTGGTCAGGGTACACTAACATAAGCTTGTTTGCAGATTCGCATTAGGTTTCCCAAGGTCGCAGACAGCTGTGTTTTGAATTTGTGTCCTTTGAAAGAATAGGTGCTTGGATAGCTCTTATTTGGCAGCAAGAGCTTAGGAAAATAAGAAATTCCCACGTGTTGGTACTTCTGACTTCATGGCACACACCGTAAGTAAGTTCCCAAGCCGTGATGCATGGTAGTTTATCTTTGTAATCTGTGAAACGGAAAACTTACGCCTCACTTGAATCTCTTAGGACAACAGCCAAATGCAAAAACAGAAGCTGTCAACAAGGTGTTTTGGGTTTTATTTTTGGTTTTGTTTCTTTTTTAAGGTATTTAATGGTACATAACTGGGTGCAACCTTCCAGGAGCTTATAGAGCTAGTTCAAGGAAATAAGTTTTGAGGTATGGGGAATTCACACAAATGAAGAAAAATAACATGAAAGGTAGAGGAATTGCAAGGTTGGCTTCATTTCTAAGCTGATACCTTAGAATGTGAATAACACAGTAAGATGAATTCATGAAAAGTTACAGCTGAGGTTAGGAAAACCCACTTTCGAAACCTTAGCTGTAGAGTCGTTATTTAGACTCTAAAATAGAATGCCACTAATGTGATGGCCTACCAGAAGGGTATTGCTTTATCCAACAGTATTAAGTTATTCTGTCTAATACGGAATTGAGATTTTTTTTAAGATGCTATGTTTTATATGCTGATTTAATAACCATCTTATCTCAGTATTCTAGATACAAACATAATATTGGGGATGTAAATACTTAGTCTCACTCCCAAACTGAAAAAAGAAGAAAGTAAATTACTTCTCAGTTTCCAAATATATTGGAAAATAATGAGTCTTATTGAAATGTGATTATCTGGATTACGGGAATAAGTTGAAGTATTATGAGGTCCTCATCCAACCTGGCTGCACAGCCTTGGAATACCCAGTCTTTACAGTCATGCAGGAAAGCAAGAGAGAGAAAATGCAGAAAATGAGAACAGTGCAAGACTCTTGGAGTTCTTAATCCACTCCCACGAGGAAAGACCTTAATCCATTTATAAAGGCTTTCCCCCATAATCCAGATACCCTCCCCTCATTCCCACTCTGACAATGAGGAATTAGGATTCTAATGCATGCACTAAAGCCATGGCATGTGGACAAAACAATCTATGTCAAAGGTTCCCTCCAAGAAGAGGGACTTGGGGAAGATGGATCAAGAATTTACAATGTTGGAAATTAAGCTCACCACAAAGTAGCTGTCCCAACGCTATGACTCTTTATGGGCCCCTTTAACTTTTATCCCTGCTGAAGTATGCTGGCTGTTGTTCTTTAAGCTCATGCTTGCTGACTTAGGGGAAAGGAGTGTTGGGAAAGTGTTGCTCTGACTTTCCCTGAGTCCTTTTATAGGGGGTTTCTCAAACTTTACTGACCATGAAAATCACCCAAGGAATGTCCATGTGCTGATGATGCCTTAGAGTCATGATGGGCATTTCCAGTTACATAGTGCGAGATTTTTATGGTTTGGATCTGAAATGGACCCTGAAGACCCATGGGTCAAAGACTAGGTTGCCAGCTGCCTAGCTTTTGAAAAGTGATTGGATCATGAGTGCCGACCTCAATGAATTAGTTTATAGATGAAGTCATAATTTGATGACATTACCATGAGTGGTAGAAATGAGTAGGTAGGGCCTCATTTGAGAAAGTGAGTCCTTGCATTGGAACTGGAAGGCTTGTTCCAATCTGGAATGTTTCACCAGCCACTTATCACCCAGATAAGGACAATAGCATCTATGTGAAAGAGTGGCAGCGAGCTTGCCCAGCAAGTGAGGTCCTGGAACCCAGCCCCAGCACCACAAAACAACACAAACTCACTGTAACCCTCTTAGTGGCCAAGAAACCACATACACTTGAATTATTTAATTAATTGCTTTCATATTGAATGAGTTCTCTATGTCATATTTACTGCTGTTCTACTCAGCACCTTGTGTTCAGTTTATATCCTTGAAAACCTAACCACATTCTTCGAAAACCTAATAGCACAGTCTTGGGAAGGTTTGAATAATGTTACATTCTCAACAGTAGGCTCGTAGTAGAATCAAGTAGCTGGGGGGTTACAGCCTTCTCTGTTTGTATCTGAGGTCTTGTGGCTTAGCCTCCTTTAAAGCCTGACTGCTTTGTTTTTATTAGACTGAAAAACGAAAGTTTTCCAGGAAGTGAGTGTTTTACGTACATTAAACAAGTAAATAATAATGATCACAGGGAGAGTCAAGGTGTCTTACTATATTACATTGTGCCTATAATTTTTATAATTAAATCTTTTTCTTAGTTATTTTAGTACAGAGTTTTTCTACTATTGACATTTGTGCTAAACGAGGCTTAGTTACAGGACTGTCCTATGTTGGAGCATGTTTAGCAAGATACCAGTCACTGGTAAATGTCATTTTGCTGGCACTAAGTGTCTCCAGACACTACCACATGCAGAGTTGCCTGAAACAGTGTCACCCCTTGCTGAGAAACACTTGTTTGGGAGAGTGAGAAATAGCATACTTAAACATCAGGCTGCCTGACTGACTACACCACTTTCCTAGGACAGGTGCTCCCTAGAATGCAAAAGGATCCTAGGGCCTTTAAAGATCAGATCAGCGCCCTTGGAAGAATGGGTCTTGCATACAATGAATGTTGAGACATTTGACTATGGCACTGAAGCATGGGTAGGAGAAGCAATTTCCAATGGTAAAAGAAGGCATCAANCCCTTGGAAGAATGGGTCTTGCATACAATGAATGTTGAGACATTTGACTATGGCTCTGAAGCATGGGTAGGAGAAGCAATTTCCAATGGTAAAAGAAGGCATCAAGATAKKAAATGTTTTAATTGTGGTAAAATGGGACATATGAGAAGGGATTGTAGACAACGGACTTCCAGGAATAATGCCTCTTCTAGGAATAACATGAACAGGAGAAATCAGCCTCCAGGTTCCTACCCAGTATGAATTCAATGGACTGCTTTCTTTCCTCCCCAAGTTGCTTTTGGTTATGGTGTTTCATCATGGCAACCCTAACTAAGATGAGTCCCTGAATAGAGCTACCAGCCGAGGTCCAAGTACTTTAAACTTTAGTCTGTAGGAGACACTGCAGTTTCAAACTGTAAGCCAGGCTGAGTCTTCCTGCGTTGGTATTGGCTGGATCTGATGTGCGTTCCTGGGATGGGAAGAGTCCTATTTCCAAACCCTGCTTCCTTGACCTTCTGAGGAAAGGAAGAAACGCAAATTTGACAGAAGCAAAGATGGTTTCAAATTAATGGTTTGTAAGTCAACCTTAAGTTTCATGAATTGCAAGAAAAAAAACTTGCTCACTAAGGTACATTTATATTCATTTTGGTTTTAAATTCCCATAGCACACACCCTCTGAGCGGTTCAGGGTACTTTGGCTTCTTGTATTGCCAGGCAAATATTTCTCTTTGTGGATAAGGCAATTTGGAACAGCCCCCATGCCCCCATTCAGAGAATTTTCTCTTTCTCTCGGGTTTACAGGATTCCTGTATTCTTGAGGTTTCTCCTTTCTTCTTGGATTAGTTAGGCTGCAAGAGCAGAGCCTGACTGGGCCATACAGGTGTTGCAGTGAACGAGGGAGCCAAGGGCAAATACCAGGTAAATAGGTCTTTAGGAGGAGTGGCCAAGACACAGCCAGCCTACACCTGCAGAGGGACAGAGAGCAAGGGTTTGTAATACTGTCCATGTGTTCATTTCTAAACAGGACTATAAACCAGATTTGGCATTTAAAACCCATAGTGTGGACCAAGGCCAGCACAGTTGTAGGCTGTTTTAGATCAGACTGTGTTTCATTTCCACATCCCGGGGGTCGCTGGTTTGGAGACAAAGGCAGTTAGTTACTCTCTGTATGTGCCTAATATCCCAGACCTTTACACTAGGAAATATTTCCTAATTGTAAGGGAATTCAGCGAGGTTAAGTCACACTGCTAGGGACCCACAGCTGCTGTGTAGTTCTTGTGTAGACTCCCCTTATCAACTAGTGGTGCCCTGCAAATCACTTCGCTTCCTGTCCTTAGGGTTGATGTGGGCAAACAGAACCACCCCTTTTTATGGTGGGACCCACAGTAGGAGCTGGGCTTTTAAAGGTTATAATCCAGTCTTCCTATTTTGTTGAAAGGAAGCAGAGGTGATGGAGGGGCCTGTCCAGTGGTTGTCATCTACCTGGGGTACAGCAAGTTACAGGACTAAGTATCTAGGTTTTGAGGCCACACATGTGGTTCTTTCCTCTCTAAGTTTTCCACCTATGAATGTTTAAGCCAACAGAGTTGAAATCATACTGCACATATCCGTACACTCTGTAGGTATGCATATGCATACAGAGACATACATGAGAGCATACCCTCTGCCCTGTTGTTTACTTTGTCTAGCTCTCTCATTCATTTGAGGAGGGAATTTCTTGGTAGCAAAGTGGATTAACCTGGCTCTTTGGGGATAGCTGTGTTAGATACCTCTCTTCTCTTTCCTCCTTTCCTCCCTCCCCCTTCCCTGTTTTGTTTTATTTATTTATTTATTTATTTATTTATTTATTTATTTATTTATTTATTTATTTATT
>LOEQ01002575.1:0-12328 GCA_001685075.1 Bramus lutescens
GGGGAGGAAAATGGGAGGAGGGGAAGAGGTGGAAATTTTTAATAATAATAATAATAAAGATACTGAAAAAAAGCAGACAGTAGGAAATAATCGAACTGAGGGCTGAAATCAATAAAACAGAAACAAAGAGAACAATATAAAAAAATCAATGAAACAAAAAAGCTACTTCGGAACAAACCTAAGCTGTCAGCTGATCTTTCATAATTAACAATAAGTCTCTCTGTCATGATTTGGGAGTTGGCAGGTGGGATAGAAAAGCCTGCCTACAGCAAAACAAAAGTCAGATGAGATTATGTACTCTCAAAGGCCACCCCCAGGACATACTTCCTATACCAAGGCCCACACCTCCTAAATCTCCCCCAAAACATCATCACCAACTAGGATCTAATACATAAGCCTGTGTGGGACATTCTCATTCAAACCACTGCAATAAAATATCCTCTATCCATTCATACATGCCCTTGTCAAAATGTGAGTGCTCCAGGCTAGCGCTGGGCTGGCTGGTGCCAAGTCAAGAGTCTCTAAGGTAGGATAACACAGGCCCAGATTGTCCGAGACAAAGATTTGAACGCAAGATGTTTTGTTGTAGAGAAAGGAGAGAGTAACACACAAAGGAAATGAATAAGTCCTGGTTAACAATGCGGGCACCTGGGGACAAGCTCAGTGCCCTGGGAACCTCTGCCTGATTGGAGAAGGCTCCATATAATCATCTCAGCTGTGAAAATAGGTATTTACCCAACTGCTTCAGATCTGTGGAGGAAGCTGATCCTGGCCAGGTGGGCTCAGGCTTCTGCTCCAGCGAGTAGGGAAAGGCCTTGGGCTTTCAGGAAGCAACTGTCAGAACACATGAGAATGGAGGGTCGATAAAAAAGGATCCACTGTCAGTAGCAGCTGCCAGTCTTGGTTTAAATGGAAGATTAGATGTCACCCTAAGTATCAGGCACAGTCCCTCCCTGCAAAGAATGAATTTATTGGAGAAGTTTAAGAATAGCCCCTAACCTGGGAGAGGTGACAGAAAGGAAAGGAACCACGTGAAAAAAGCTAAGAGGCAGGTAGCCTTTAAGGAGTAAGAGGTAGACCAGGTCTTTAGGCATGGGCGTGGCCTGAGGGATGGGGGTGGGGTGTTCCACAGAAACAGTTCTAAAATGGGTACCAACTGTACCCAGAAATGCAACAGAGAGCGCAGAGGGGGAAACTGTAGTTTTGCCTCAGTAGCCAAATTTGACACAAGACAGGTGGCAACTGCTATTGTTGACAGTCAAGGAGTGGAAGAGAAAGGAAGACAGACAGACACCAGAGCTCCCTCCAGCCACCTGCATCTTGCAGGAAAACACCTTGATATGCAGCCAGGCTTGGTGACCCTTCTTTGGGGAAGCATAAAACAAAGGCGCCTTGCCCAGAGTGCTACAAACAGTCTCAGAAATACTGCTCTGGCTGCCAGCCTTCCTGCTCTAGGCACCTTCAGAAGACACACGACCCAGCATCCTCCTCATTGTGAACACAGTTCTGACTGCCAGCCTTCCTGCTCCAGGCACCTTCAGAAGACAGGGCCATGACTCAAAACGACAAACGATCCAGCATCCTCCTCCTTGTAAACAACCACAGAAGTTTGGGGAGCTTGGCCTGTGGTTAATCTGCCCCTGGTCCCCAGACTCTTGAGAGGAGGTTGCTGCCTCTGATGAGAATAAATTAATTAGTGTAAAAACATACAATCACAGGCCACTTGGGCCCGGGCATCCTAATGAGAGCTGATTGCAGATGCTGAGTCAGGCTGGAGTAGCCCTGGGCCTGATTGCCGTTCACCGCTGGCTGGAGATGGGAGCTGCTGTGCGGCTAACTCTCCTGTCCCCAGCCCAGTCTCCTGCCCCACACCTGGACTGCACCTCTCTTTCCTTGGCCAGCCGCACCTCCCGCCTGACTGATGAAAAGAGTTCCTGACTTCAGGCTCTTCTTCCTGCTGGGATAGCGATACTGATTGGCATTGTTGAGTTTCTTCTCCCATTTTGATTTCTACAGGCTCAAGAACAGTCAGTGGCACACAGAATAAAATCCCCGCGCCATCCGCCGAGTCCTGCTTTCCACAACCAACTCTTCTAAGCATGGCTTCACATTAACCAAAACCCTCAACTCCTTCTCCCTATGAGATTTACTCTTCCCTTCCCCCACCCCAAAGATCTTTCCTTCCTTGACAAAATCATTCCCGCTGCTGAAAGCCTAAAGACACAGCATCCCCGAGCTTGACCAAGGCCTCAGCCCTTGATGCATGAGAGGGGTCAGCACATCTGGTGGAGACCTGTGTACTTCGCAGTAGAGGAGCCATGACGCCCTTCTCACTGGCCTGGCCTTCTCTGACAGCCTCGGCATGAGCAGGTGCTATGGTGGCTGGTGCGGTGGGGTAGCCCGCCTCTTACACATCACTGCAGTTTTTCTGGGGCAGCTGTTGTTGTCTTGAATGGCATCGTGAGTGACAGCAAGTTCAGAGCACACCCAGCAGACCACAGAGAACCCCAGATTCAGTCTGGTTTTGCTTTATCATACTCATCTCTCGAGGATGCAAAGCTGGTTCAGAAGCAATACTTCAAAAGAAAATGTCATTTCTTCCAGAAAGTGCCTGTCCTTCCTCCCAGGGAAGAAGGCACACTTTAGCAGCAGGAAGAAGGCAGCTGGTGGGTGGGGTTTTCAGGCTGGCCTCCTCAACTCCACTGTGAATTCTCCTCTGCAGGAGACACACACACATCAAAACTGGAGTCTGACGACCACTTTGTTCACCCACCTTGTTTTTCAAAGAGGAAATTAAACCCTTGTCCAGTTTAGAAAGCTGTGTTGTCCCAAGCTCTCCCTGGTCTTTACCACACAAGTCCTCTTGGCCTTGTCAACCTCCTTTTGCCAGTTACCCAGGTAGGTTCAGGCTCTTGTGAGACCGTCACAGACAGCAGAGAGACTGATCTGTGAGAATCAAGAAGGCAGTTCAGTTCAACACGACTCAGGAGCCAGTGTTGGCTCAGACTCTGGAGTCAGCAGTTTATTTAGGCACATTGAAGCACAGCACAATTTAGTGAACATTATTCTGGTGATAAGTAACTTGATCCCATGTTCACAACAAAACATACAATCACTTTGAGGAACAAAGCAACCTAAACACAGATCGGGTGTGACTACATTGAAACTCTTTGTAAAGCCCGTAAAGATAGGTTCTATTGATTGACTGAGAAAAACAGGTTTATGATAAGGATCTAGGGGAGGATCCAGAAAAGACGTCAGCCACACAGTAGAGCAAGGGTCATCAGGCTATTAACATGTTCTCTCCCAACCTTCAGTGCAGACACCAGGTATTGCAATCCTTCCCTTGAAGGAAGAACCCTGTGTACTTATTGTTGCAGGTTCCTTACTGCTTATCTGTGAGCACCAAGACCTCTGTGTCTCCTACACAGCATTGCGGTGATGTGGTGAGTCATGACTATGTCTGTTGAGTAGGTGGTGACCTCTAAGATGTCACACCTAATGCTTTGGACAAGAATCTGCCCTGGGGCCAGTGAGATGGCTTTAGTGAGTAAGGACATTTGCCACCAAACCTCATGACCTGAAATGTAAGTCCTGGCAATGCTGAAGCATGCATGGGTAGCCCATATATGTGGTTCTATTGAACTTGTCCATATTGGGTTTTATGGTCTAAGTTGATGGAGACAATTGACCAGGTCTCTTCCTCAAGAGGGCACCAGATCTCATTACAGATGGTTGTGAGAAATGAGCTCAGGACCTTTGGAAGAACAGGCAGTGCTCTTAACGGCTGAGCCATCTCTAAAGCCCAGGTTGGATGGATACAAAGGCTTCCAGATGTTTAGAGAGGATGTGTGGAAAGAGCACCACCACTGGGGGCAGACTTTGAGAGCTCACAGCTTGGCCTCACTTCCAGGTTATTCTCTCCTCTTCATGCTTGTGGTGTAAAAATGAGTCTCTAAGCTTCCTGCTCTGCCTGCCAGTCTCCATGTCTCCGGCACTGCTGTGGACTCTCCCTCTGGAGCCAGAGGCCAAAATAAACTTCTCTATAGGTCGTCTTAGTCAGGGCCTTTCATCACAGCAGCCGGGAGCAGCAATACACTGTCCCTCTCCACAGTGTCCCTCCCTTGGGCCCTCCTTCCTGTCAGCCTTTCCTCCTCAACCCTGCCTTTCCTCTCTATTCCCACCCTGCCACCTCCCCCACCCCCATCCCCTCTTCATCTCACGCACACAGGGCTAAATCTAAATGGATGGTTCCTGAAGCTGATGCATTTCTGAGAAAAGCCTGTTAAGGAACAGAGTAGAAGATTATGAACACAGAGTGAGGTTCGAAGGTAAATACCTTAAATAAGAAAAATCATGAAAAATTACAAGCTCTAAGAGGCTGACAAACACCACGGGTGTATCACAATACAGAAAAATAACATGATATTTGTATTCATTACCTGCTGTCACACCTGCTCATGCTAACTTAGAACTGTGCGTGCTTCAGACTGGAAAACTTGGCACACACTATCCCAGAGCATTATATCACAAATCTTGACATTTCTCCTCTGCCCATGCACCTCTGGGGCTGCTCGCTGCCAGTTCTGTTTGTGGACTGCTGTGCAGTCTGCTGACATCTCCGTGTTACTTCACAAGGCACAGACAGAACATAGCAGGAGTATCCCTGGGAGCCATCCAGACATCTGCATTGTTTCAGGTTCCATCTCAACAGGTCCTCAAAGGCTCCTGTGTTTGGACACTTGATGCCCTGCTAACATGGTGACGTGGGAAGCTGTGGAGCGTCTCAGATGTGGGACACAGCTGGTGGTATAGGTCACTAATGGCAGCTCTCAAAGGTTATACATCACTCCTATTTCATCCCAAGTTCTCTATGTCCTTATGTGCTAGCACGCAACTAGATCATGGGGCATGCTACTGCCACCACAGACAGAGCTGGGTCTTCCCCACTGGGATGGACAATCCCTTTAAAATGTGAACCAAAATAGCTCCCTTAAGCTGAGTCTCTAAAACGTAGTGGGTTTTGTCACAGCAGTGACAGGTGTAGGTACAGAGAGTGAATGGAAGTGCCTATGGCCATTCATACAATGTGTGTCCCTAACCATGTGCTTGCCCAGGTCAAGCAATACTGTGTGGGTACTTGATGACCACTCAGTGTGGCACAGAGGGCTGAAGGGAAAGCCACACTGAGGGGTGGCTTGACAGTGTCTAATTGTAGTTCAGATATCAATTGTAGAATTTTCAGAAACATCACAGAACCCTGGTGTGGCTTTGGATGTGCTAGTAGCCAAGAACCCTGGATTGCAAGCCTCTCTCACTTTCTCGGAAAACTCCTTCATCTCTCCCCTCCCTCTGCTCCAGGAAGGAGGCTCACCCCTGGAGAGAACACAGATGAAATGGCTATTACACGGTGGTATGTTTGATTGCTGGAGCTGAAAGGACAAAGCACCGTAGACAAGTTGACTTCAACCATAGACATTTGCTTTGCAAACCTGGAGGCCGTGGTTCTGGGAAGAAGCTGATGGCAGACCTGGCTCCTTCCTCAGTCTCTGTAGGAGAGTCTGGTCCACACCTTTGCTTGTAAATGGCCATTGCCTCGCTGTATCTTTTCCCTCTACCCAAGTCTCAGCCTCCAAATTTTCCCTTTGTCATGAGACAACTAGCCACAGAGGCCCACCAGAGTGGCTCCAACCCAGGTTACACTTTAAAGGACTGAGAATTTGAAGCTCAACGCATCATTTTGGAGGGCCACAGATTACCTTGTAACTATGCAGACATACATAAGGGGAGTGGATCTCCACAGAAAGCAGGGAGACAGACAGTGGGGCTGAAGGGACGGGCAGAGAGGGAGGTACCCGCTCTCGTGTTTACAGTTAGTATTTAGAAAAATTACCTCATTAGTTGTCTGTCTGCACCCACACCAAGCTGCGGCCACTAAATCAATCATGGACGACATGTTTTCCTTTCTTGGACACCATAAATGGCACATTTTTGAGTTTGCTTTGATTTCTGGGGCTGTCTGGAGTGTCAAAATGATGGAACGCTAAAACCATCTGGAACCTGAGGACAGAGAGAACATGGGCCCTCTTCTGACTACAAAGAATGGATTGAAAAAGTGGATTGAGAGGATGGAAGGGAAGCAAGAATGGCTTCCGGTCCTGAGTTCCCATCACTGCTGTCCACTGACTGTGAACTAGGCAGGCTAGAGACAGGCAATGTGGCAACATGGCAGAGTAAACCTAGGGAGCTGCTCAGACCAAGAAGTGACAACAGATAAACGTGAAACAATTCAAGAGGTCACAGTTAGCCAAGGTACAGGCACTCAGCATGCTGTCCCGATGTCCCCTCCAGTTTCTCTCCCCCAGCTCTCGAGTAGCTGGACCCTAGAACAGCGCATTCCAGAATCCTCACTCTCAGAAGTCAGACTCCATGCCCTGTTCCCAGAGGACTCAGGAATGAGCACCATGAGAGAAAGCAGAGGTTACCCCCTTGTATCTCCTACTCTGTCCTGGCCCTTCCTAACACCTTCTCTGAGGGGTGGATCCCCAGTGCTTCAAGATTTCAACCTGAAGCTAGACAAGACTCTATTGGGAAGCCAGCTGCAAGGAAAACCACACTTCTCAGGGTTCTCATAAGGCTCACTGCATTGAACCACAAAGAAGCTAAGTGCTGCATAAACATAAGCTCCAGTTATATTGAAATCAAAGGGCAGCTGGGGAGAGGTGGGCTACCCTCACAATGCCAAATGACCATCATTACAGCAAAAATACAAGAGAACCGGCCACACTTCCTGCACAGACCTATTGCTCAGGTCGGTTTGTTTTTAGCTGTACAGTGAGACCCATCGATGAGTCACACCCTCAGTCTATGAGTCACAGCCAGTATTTGAAAAAAATTAAAGCAAAGAAAATGTCAGAACACAGCACACACATCCTGGAGCTCGATGAAGCCTCTGTTTCTTTCACATGCATGCGTGTGGGCATGAAGACAAAATGCAGACGCATTTCTTGCTAGAACTGAAGCTATAACTATTTAAGTAACAGATCCACCACAAGCCATCAGTGTAACTGAACTTGTTGAGGGTCAAAGTGTCACAGAACAAGCTGAGGTTCTTGGTATGATACAGAGGCCCAGGCCCCACTCTGAGGAGAATTTTGAGACCATGCATGATCGTGAGGCCTGGGACGCTATCTTTAACAAGCTCCCTTGGTTCTGCTCCCTTTGAACCACAGAGCCCACCCTGGAGTCCTTGAATAAAAGGAAGAAGTCCTTTGATAAGACTGTGTTCTAGGAAGATTGAGTCTCACAGAAAGATGGTTGCTTCCTCTTATCCCAGGTACTGGAGCAATCGAGGGGAGATGAAGGGGTATCTAGGGGAAACATCTTTCTTCTGCATGTTGGAATAGATACAGTACCTGGCAGGATCAGGTCCCAGTACACCACGCTTGGTTAGAAATTGTGCTTACAGAGCTAGGACAAAGAAGTGCTGAATAGCATCCCAGGTACAATGTCTATGGAACAGAATTGTCCATTGGACAGGGTAGCCCTTCCTCAAGACAGAGCCCTGGACAGAGGGACACCTTGACATTACTTTCATTTTTGTCAACATCACAATTCTAGGTGTAACAGCACCAAGCATGAGACAGGAAGGCAGACTATCTCAAGCACATCTGCCATTGATTACAATAGCATTTCTTAAAGTGATCATGACTCATTAGTGGGTCATGAACCAATTTAGCATTTTACAAAAATGGGACGCAAGTGAACAGGATAAGGGAGAGTGTGCTATCTCGTATGTGATCAAGATGTTTGCTTACTGAGTGCTGCAGAGCAAAACTAAATGTACCTAACACAAGCTGGTGACTCTACTGTTTGCTACGGATTGATGACGATGGCTCATCCCCGAGTCATAGAAACAGATGGGATGGTTTACCTGGGGCAGCAGAATTCACTGCCAAGAAACTCATTCATGTGGCCAACAAATTGGAGTTTGCTGTGGGTGAGGAAATCAGCAAAGCTTTGGTGTTTCCCCAACTAGCCTCTCCACAGGGCCACACTGGGACTGCCAGAGTATGGCAGCTTAGTTCTCAGGGGGCACTTCCTCAAGAGACACCCTTCCAAGAATATGAGTCCTGGTATAGAACTAGCCTGCATCTGCAGCATGCTTTCTAATAGCTCTTGGGGTAAGGTGAAGGGGGACACCAAGGACATGAACATTGTGAGAAGTGGATCACTGGGGGGGGTCACAAAATAAGCATTGTGTCCTTTGAAAACTGTCTTTGTATGTGCATGTGCATATGAGTGGAAAACATATTCCTACTATGACTTGTAACTCAGAAAGTTTACTTCACTAGGAAGCCTGGGACACATGCGTAGAGCAAATTGACTTTCCTTGATTTCCATTTCCCTGACACCCACATCAGCCCTGTCCATTTTTTCTAATAATTTACAGCCTTTTATGTTTGGATTTGTTTCTATCTTTGTGCCATGTGACTGGAATGCTTTCTAATCACCCCCAAATAGATGGGTAATGAAGAAAGTGACAGATCATTCAAGTCCAGGTTGGTGACTCAATGAGTTTATTCACCAGTGAGTTACAGGAGCGTGGTGAATGGGGTATCTGAATCACCCACAACCCCATCCAGCATGGGTGGCTGCTCCCAAAATCTTCATCACTGGACTTCCCTGCACAACTGGCAGATAGATACCATTCTAAAACGTCTCCCCCATTGTGCTCTAGCCATTGCTGATACTTTAATATAAACTCATCTACCAAGGCATTTTGAGTCTGGTCACCTGCTAAGATTTCAGTCTTACAAGTTTCTTGAGACCCCTGGGACTTGTAAGTTTCTTGAGACCCATGGGACTTGCAAGTTTCCTGAGACCCCTGGGACTTGTAAGTTTCCTGAGACCCCTGGGACTTGTAAGTTTCCTGAAACCCCTGGGACTTGTAAGTTTCCTGAGACCCCTGGGACTTGTAAGTTTCCTGAGACTCTGGAACTTGTAAGTTTCCTGAGACCCCTGGGACTTGTAAGTTTCCTGAGACTCTGGGACTTGTAAGTTTCCTGAGACTCCTGGGACTTGTAAATTTCCTTAGACTCCTGGGACTTGTAAGTTTCCTGAGACTCCTGGGTCCTGTGAGCCTCCTCCTTTTCCTTCCTTGGAGGATTGCTTCAATTTACAGGAAATAGCTTGTCTTTTATTTGACTCTCCTTTAACACTTCTTCATGCTTAGCTTTTCTATCACTAAGCCACATTTTTACACCAGACCTTTCGCATTCAACCATCTTCATAAAACATCTGCATGCATAGCCTTAGTATAATCTGAAGTCTCAGGCGACCCACTCTCCACCCAGCATCACATACCAATGAGTACCAAATGGCAACCAAAGGAAATTTTACATGTATTTCAATTTTCCTGCACCAGTCAATGAATATTAATAGGGATCCAACTTAGCACACACAGATAATCTCTGTGAAATTCTCCCATTTCCTTTTGGCCCTCACTTTGCCAACCCCACCAAACTTTCAACACTCAGAAAGAAAGTCAGCCCCCACTCCCTTCTTTCACTTCTTCATATGTCTCGCTGGAATCCAGCTTCTGTTTTTTGCCCCCATTCAGCTTTTTTCTTTCACATTCTGTCTCCAAAATCTTGACTCTGCGTTACACTAGATCAAAACTCCAGACTTAACACCCTGAACTAAGAGAAGGAGGTCACAACAGAATGTGAAAGAATAAGTCTCTTACACTGCTCACATAGTTGCAAATGTGTGCCCATCATGCACAGAACATATGGTGCCTTAGGAACATCCTGTATGGGGAGTTGGGAGAAAGTGACTTTAGGGCTCGAGGTCCTAAACCCCCATCTGTACAATAAGTAATAGCACCCATTACTGAGGATCTTGAGAATGAAATGAACTGCCATATATAATGTGCCTGCTGTACCGTGGAGCAAAGAGGTTACTTCCCCCTTGTAGGCTCCTTAGGTGTAAATGGGGTGATAATATGTCTTGTTCACCTTGCAGGGTCTCTCTAGGGATCAAATTAACAAATGCACAGGAAAGACCTTTCTAATCCACAAAGTACCTGCTGACCACGTGTGGTGGTGGTGTGCTTCACCAAATGAAGAAACCTAATCCTAGTCTTAATCCTGCACAGTATCTTTCTCATCAACAGTGCTCATCGGGAGCTAATGCTTCTGTGGGCCAATTATAAGGATGCAAAGACACACCCTTCTCCATTTCTCTCTTCCACCAAAACAACACACATTTTCTAGCTAAGCAAATCCTGCCTCGAGTTCATGGGAAAGGATTTTGTTGTCTAATCCATGTTCAGAGAAATGAGGTAAATCTCTCTCTCTCTCTCTCTCTCTCNNNNTCTCTCTCTCTCTCTCTCTCTCTCTCTCTCTCTCTCTCTCTCTCTCTCGTAGTTTCTCATGTAGCTAGCACAAGTTGGTCTCAAACTCACTATGCATGTGCGGATGACCTTTCACTCCTGATTCTCCTGCCTCTGTCTCCCAAATGCTATTATTGCAGATGTGTGCTACCATGATGACTTTATGCATTGCTGGGAATTGAACCCAAGGCCTTGTGCATGCTAGGCAAGTACTCCATAAACTAAGCTACAACCCCATTCTAAGCTCAGTTATCAAAGTGGTTCCTGAGCCAATTGCATCTACATCCCCTGGAAAATGAAAATGCAAATTACTATGCCTCAGGACTATCACGAGCTGTCTACTCCAACATGCAGAAGGGCAGAGCACAGAGCCTAACTCTGGTTCATACTCGACCTCAGCTTTCTCAAGCATGAGAAAGTCGAAGGCACAAAAACAATGTGGGGACAGAGAGAAAGAAACACGATTTTTCTGTGTGTGTCTGTTCGAGTTTGATTTCTATTAGTTTGAAAATAACATTCTGACCAAAATCACCTTAGGTAAGGAAAGGCTTTATTCATCTTCCTGTCTCAGGGGTACACAGTCCACGATAGCAGGGAAGTTGAGGCAGAAACTTAGAACATCATAGCCATAGTCAAGAGCAGAGAGAAAGAAATGCACCTGTGCTCCCTGATTGCCAAACGGCTTAATGCTCAGTTTCTTCACTTATGCAATCCAGGACCACCCGCCTAGGGAATGGTGCCACCCACAGTGGGCTGGATCTTCTCACATTAATCAACAAGCGAAACAGTCCCCCACAGACATGCCTACAGGCCAACCTGATCTAGGAAGTTCAGCCATCCTGGCTCCTAGGATTCTAAGTAGTAGCAAGCTACCAATTTAAAACTGACAAGCTCGTGTGGGGCAAGTGTCTTCCTGCATTTAGACACTTAAGGACAGGAAACTGAAGACAGCAATAACAGCACAGAAGAAAGCAACATCGGAAGGAGCCCCTGGCTGTCTGTGGGAGCTGTCTGTCCCTAGATACTATTTCCTCACTTTAATCTCTGAGGTGACAGTGTTTGGAGAAGGGAGTTTTGGAAGGTAATTGTATCAGGTTGAGTTACTGTCCCTCAGAGGCATGGAGTATAATCTCCCAGTCCCTTGTTTTGGTTTGGTTTGGTTGTTGTTTTGGTTTTTCAAGACAGGGTTTGTGTCACCCTGGCTATCCTGGAACTCATTCTGTAGTCCAGGCTGACCTCGAACTCAGAGATCCACCTGCCTCTGCCTCCCAAATGCTAGGATTAAGGGTGTTCACCATCACCACCTAGCTGTTTAAAAAATATTTTATTTTCTTTTTAATTATGTGTATCTGTATGTGGATATATGAACCAAGTTCAGGTGTCTACAGTGGTCAGAAGAGGGTCCCTGTATCTGGAGTGACAAGGGTTTGTGAGTTGTCATGCAAGTGCTTAGGAACCAAACCTGAGTCTTCTACAAGAACAAGTGCCCTTAACCATTGAGTCATCTCTCCTGCCCCAGTATTTGGTACTTGTTTTAACAAGACAAGCCGAGACACACTTTCCTTTGGCTCAGTGTTCTCTCATCCATTTTGTTTGCGAAGAACCCAGGTTTTGCCTAAGAACTGCCAATGGAGAGAATGGTTTTGGTTCCCAACCAGATCAAAGATGTGGGAAATCACAATCAGAGAAGGACCAGGGCAAGTAGGAGGCTAGAGCTGCAGAGATTTAAAGGGCTGTCCCTTGAGATCAGCCAATAAGGAACTAGAGTAGGAGACCTAAAATCTGGAAGCAGGTCACACCAGGAAGTATGAGAGTCTGTTTGTGGAGCATTGTAATGTTAGGGGAGAGCATGCTTTTCGTCCTGCCCGGCTCCCACAGGGCTAGCTTATACCCGGAAATAACAACACACCAATTGTATTCATTTAAACACTG
>LOEQ01002575.1:71096-85718 GCA_001685075.1 Bramus lutescens
TTATTAACCAATGAAAGTAACACATAGACAGATGACCCTCCTACATCAACCAGGGACCTCTCCAGCTTTTATCTCTCCTGCTGTCAGAGGGAGCAGAAATGGTCTAGGTGGTGCTTTGTCTGGCTACAGCTGATTCTCCATGGGTGTGTTGTCTAGGCAGGAAGTAAAGTTTTGTTGCCAAGCAGATATCTGGGATGGGATGGGAGGGGCTGTGGGGTCATGTTTTACTAAAGGAGCAAAGCTGGCCTGTCTCCCTGAGAAACACCTCTCAAGGACTGTACAGTCATCTCAGGATGACTATTCCCAGGCTGCCTGTCTCTGGGGACCTCTGTCCCCTAAGCTATCTCTTGCACAGTGGGACCCACAGCAGGACAGGCTGATGTGCCCTGACAGAGACAATCCTGAAGAGACACCCATGCTTTCCTCTGGAAATCTCACAAGTTGCCCTCCATAGGACTTGATGTCACACTCCCCTCCTTCTCTTTCATTGTAGTTTGGATGTAAAATGTCCCCATATAGGCTCATGTATAGGCTCATGTATCCGGATACACTTGATCCTCAGCTGGTGGCAGTTTTGGAAGGTTATGGAACCTTTAGCTGGAGTCTGGCTGTAGGAAGTGAGTCACTGGGGCTGGGCCTTGAGGTTATCCTGCCCACTCTCTGCCCATTCACTGTGGATTGTAACATGACTGCTGATTGGTGATCCTGCGCAATGCCTCTCACACAGTATGAACCGCCTCGCCTCAGAGTGTGCGCAGCAATGCACCCTTCGTCCTCAAAGTAGCTTCTTGTTAGGTCAGAGCAAAAGAAAAGGTAACTTACACACTGTTATGGTTTAGATAAAACGTTGCGGTTCTCCGAGGGCCAGTAGGTCCCAGGCAGGGAGNGAGTCAGCCGGTCCCAGTCCCAGAAGCCATGGCGGGTGAGAAACAAAATAGGCACACCATGCAGAGTGAGGTTGGATATTTATTTGATGGGTTGTGGAAGGGGAGAGGGAGGGAGAAGGGGAATGAGAGAGACAGAGAGAGGAGGGGGGAAGGGGAGAAGGGGGAAGAAGGAAGAGAGAGGCAGAAGCTGCCTCTTAGGGAGAGAGACAGAAAGGAAGGCACCCAGGCTGGAAGCAGGAGGGAGGGAGTGGGTGGGGCTTATCTCTTAAAGGGACAGGACAGACCATTACACACACCTTCGCTAACCCACGTCCTCTCACTCTGACAATATTTCCTGGAAACACCTCCTCATGGTTTTGCCCAAGTCATTGGGGTTTGCTGCTGAGGAAGCCAACCTAAGAGACAAACATGGCTGCCAGATGTCTGCAGCATAAACTGTGGAATGATGAGAGAACCCCCCTCTCCCCTCCCCTTTTGCAAAGAGCACATCTTTCTCCTGAGTTCCATCTTTTCTGTACCATCTGACTATTAAATGAGGATTTCACCGCCAAGCTTTTGCCTTGGCCCTGACTGCATCCAGGAGCAGAGCCAGGATCTAAGCCCACTTTGCTGGAAGTACCACATTTTCCCACAACCCTGTGAGTGAGGACACCCCCAGCAGAGTGCCCTGTCCTTCCAGAATTCACATCTCTCCTCCTTTGTCTTTGTGTACAACCACTCTCCCATAATTCAACAAAGAATATGACAGCGACTTTGAAATTACGTCAAGGCCCTCCAGGGCTGCAGGCATAATTCACAAGGCTCAAAGCTCCAAGATTCCTGCCCCATGCTGCTGCAGGCTTTATAAACTCCTCCCGACCTTAATTTCATTCTCCTCTTTGTGATATTTATTCTGTCCTTTCTGATTGGAGGACCTCTTTCCTCAATGGAGGAGAAAAGAGGGAAAACAGTAATTAGCCCTCACTACCTTCAAAGTGTCTTTGGCGGACATTAAATGATTTTCTCTAAGTAATGCCTTATGTAATATTTTGTTATGATTTATTTTTATTTTATGTATATAAGTGTTTCATGTAGGTATGTGTGCCATCTGCATGCAGTACCAGCAGAGGCCAGAAGAGAGCATCAGATCTCCTAGAACTGGAGTTACAGGCAGCTGTGAGCCATCATATTGGTGCTGGGAACTGAACTCAGATCCTCTATGAAAGCAGCAGGCACCCTTGGTTGCTGCTCCTCTCCAGCTCAACCTTTGCTTGCCAGAAGAGACAGACAGTATTCCTCAAGTACACCACCTTTAGCTCACATGAGGTAAGAACATGTGAGGTCAGCCACAGCTGGCTCATCCCTCACCCATGGCTTAGGGGACCCATGGACCCTTTCAGCCAATCTTAATCTCCATGGCCACTTTCAAAACAAGTTGACTGTTTTGAGATCTGCCTGTGCCGTCTCCTGCTGACAGTGGTCACTTTTTGTCTTCATCCCGCCCTTCCTAAGAAGAATATAAGAACTCTGAGTCCTGAGTCTGTGCCCTACTCTAAATCCACTTTGCTGTCTATCTTAAGGACTGCTGTGATAGTTAATGTCAGGTATCAACTTGGTGGAATCAACTGAGAGGTGTTTCCAGGGAGAATGAACCAAGAGTGGGCAGAACTTTCCAGGGGCCTCCATATATATAAAGAGGTCCAAGAAGGAAGCAATGCAGCTTTGCCTGCCTGCCTGCCTTCACTCCTTGTTGATGAGTGTATCTACTCTTGTTCCTGAAGCTTTTAATCCAAAATGGAGACTCTTATGCCCAGATCTGTGAAGTCCCCCCAAAACCAACAAGGAGACCGAGTCCCATATGTAAAAGTAAAGAGCCTTTATTTTATACAAGTTTGCAAACTCAGTCTCTCTGCATGTCCAACATATTGGAATAACTGGAGAGCCCCGAGCTCAGTTAGAGTTGGCTTTTATAGTAGTATAGTTGGGGGTGAGGAGTTTCTGAGGTTCAGGTCCCCTGACTGGCTGACATTTGTCTAGGGGTGTCCTGGTGAGTGTGCTAGAAGGTGATCCTATCTACAACTGTTGGAATATTAGGCATTTCCTTTGGATGGCCTGCTCTTGGATGGTACTCAGGTAATCTGAGTTTGTGGTTCTTCCTGCAACCAGGTACTGCTTCAGGATAAACTGAGACCTGAGACTCAGGCCTCAATTAAACTTATAGATAGCTGAGTCCTACTCTGGCAGGTGATAATGGTTGGAAGTAAAGAACTTCCTTTTGGTGGTCTGTTTCCATTTAGCTTATTATGGCTGGCTCCTACATCGGTTGGTTCCTAAGGTTCCTACAGAGACCAGCAACTCCCCAGGAGTCCTCTAGCCTCTAACAGAAGTGTAGGATGCTGAGACAACTGTCAGGTTGTCAGACTCTGCAGCAGGCAAGTGGGCATTGTTGGGCTACCCAACCTGTATTGTGTAAGCTGGTCTAATAAATCACCTTGGTAATATGTAGGCATTCTGCTTCTCTAGAGAACTCTGGCTAACACAGCTGGGGCACTGCAATTGTTCCTCCATCCTGCTGAGGAGAAGCCTCACCACCCCTTCTCCAGAGCACATTCATCCTGCAAAGCATCTTGGGGGGCAGTCTCTGGGGTCACAGGATTTTCAGACTCTCCAGTCCCCTGGCATCTGACTCAGATTCTGCCTCCACTCTCACTAATTTTCCTTCCCTTTTTGTGCTTTACCTTTTTAATCTGACTATGAGATTCACCCACTTCTTTAGTTAAATAACCCCTTTCACTCTTCACACGGGCTCAAGGCTATTTTAAAGCAACCACACTAGGAAAGTGAATGAGAATTTAATGGAAACAGTTACCTGCAGGGCATGGGTGGGGCTTGTGGAGGAGTTGGAGGCAGGGTGGGGGTTGAGCAGAGGAGTTGGAAGCAGGACTGTTCTCCTCAGTGCACTTTCTCATATAATATTTTTCCAGCATTTAAATGATTTTGCATACTCACAGCAAGGTTTTTTAAAACCCCAAAGTTGAATTTTTAACAGGAACGAATGAATCTAACTCTGTATGAAACTATATAGAAAAATGTCATAAAAGCAAAGCAATTCTGGACAGTTTTCTAACCGTCCTCCTTTAAGCAGACATAATTCTAGTTTAAAAAGCAATGTAACAAGGTGGTCACCTGACTCAGAGGGCCTAGATTGCAGTGTGGGCACCATTGTCATGCTGAAAGTACCCGTATACATTGCAGGATATAGAGAATCAGTGAATGTGTAAACCTTGTGAAGAATGAGATAGCCATGTCAGTGGGAACACAAGAAGGGGAGGGGGGATATGTTCTGTTGGAGGAGAATTGGAGCAGCAGTGAGTAGTCAGAGTTTGTGAGTACTTGTGTATGTGAGTACGTGTGCACATGGTGGACGGTGTTGCTCATGGACATATATGTGCACATGCACATGCATGCACATGTCTATGGAGGCCAGTGGTTGGTCAGGCATCTTCCTTTGCTGCTGTGTATCTTGTATTTTTAAGATGGAATCTCTGTTATGGTAAAAATCATAAAATGGCACTGTTCCCCAAGGGGCAGCAGTGGGCAGCGAACCATAAGACCATGGCGGGCCACAAAGGCAGNNNNCCCATGAGGAGCCGCAACCACGGCAGGTGAGAGAAAGAGACAGATAGACTCCATGCAAAGAAAAAGGGTATTTATTTAGTGGGTTATGGAAGGGAAAGGGGGTAAAGGAAGAAGGGGGAAGAGCAAAGAGAGAGGCAGGTTTCGGGAGAGATACAGAAAGGAAGGAACTCAGGCTGGAAGTAGAAGGTAGATCCCCTTGCCTCAGCTGATGGGGAAGGGAGTGGGCGGGCTTTCTCTTAAAAGGACAGGACAGACCATTACAATCTCCTCGCTGAGTCTGGAGTACTCCAAAGATCCACCCAGACTGGTTGGCCATTGTACTGTCTCTCCTCCGTAGGGTTAGGATTGTAGGTGCACACCACAGAACCTGAATCTCTTACATGAGTTTTGGGAATCAAACTTCAGGTCTTCATGTTTGCAGGCAAGTACTACAGTGACTGAACCATCACGTCAGCCCCAAAGACAAGACTTTTTTTCAAGCATTTTTTTTTACCTCTACCCACTAAAAAGACCTACAAATAGCAATGCCCCAAAGCCAGAAGTGGTGGTACATGATATAACTCCCAACCTTAGGATGCTGAGGCAGGAGGATAGCAAAGGAAGAGAGAAAGCCAGAAAAAGAGATAAAGGGAGGAAGAAAGGAAAAAGAAAGCAAGGGAGTGAAGGAAAAGAGGAGAGAAGGGGAAGGGAGAGAGGGAGGAAGGGAGAAAGAGAGCAATATAGGGAAGGAAGGGAGAGCAAGAGAGGGACTAAGGGAAGAAGAAAGGGGAAAGGAATCCAGGGAGTGAGGAAAAAGAAGAGACAAAGGGAGGAAGGGAGGAGGGANGAAGGGGAAGGGGGAAGGAGGGAGGGAGAGAGGGAGGGAGGAAGGGAAGGAAGGAGGGAGGGAGGGAGGAGGAAGGGAGGGGAAAGCAGGTGGCAAGCAGCAGTCCTCCAACAATAACAAGCGCAACAAACAGATCTTGGCTTTTTCATACCATTCTCTGTGAAAGGAGTTAGGGCTCCTCAGAGATGTGTACAGTCCATCCACAGAGCAGAGAAAGCACAACCCTGGAGCTTCAGGCTGTATAGCCAGTGCTCAGATGCTCATGGAGACCTGACAGCAGCTCAGGGCCATCCAGAAAGGCCAGTCCTAGCCTGGGAGCATTAGTGTGTGTCATGACTAAGACCCTGAACCACACAGATTTCTCGAGCTCATGAAGACATGCAGAAGATAGGATATACCCTTTACAGAAGAGTGTCTGCCCTGGAGGGAGAAGAATGATGGGATTTGAAAACCAGCATTTTATAGTCATGTCCTTATAAGGGTCGGCAATAAATCTGTTACCACCTGGAGCAAGATGGATCAGGCATGCACGCAGTCTTAAGCTACATACCCTCAGCTTCTTTACTAACAAAGGAGGAATAACACAATGTTAGCCGTGACGGACACCAGTGATCAAACAGCCTCTAAAACAGAACCACGTGACACAAAAAGGAGAGTGTATCCTGTCCGTAAGGTGTCTTCACCAACTGTCTCGTCTCCCACATAATCTTGGAATGGTTGGGGAGATCCAGGTTGAGGCTCCCTACAAGAGAACAGTGTCACGGGGAGAGGGGATATGCTTCCCCAAAATACTGCCGGTGGCCACAAAGTCCAGAACTCCAACGTTCAAGGTTATGAAAGAGGCACTGGAATGCACGCTTGACTGGGAAAGCAGCTGCAAGAGATTTAAATATGAAAACTAGTGCCTGTGAACTGACGTGGGATGTCCTACTATACGCTGTGAATATGCTTTGCTTGTGTTGATTGATGAATAAAGCTGTTTCAGCCAATGGCCAGGAAAAATGTAGCTAGACAGGCAATCCAAACAGAGGCAGAGAGAAGGAAGGCAGAGTCAGGAAGATGCCATGCAGCCTTCGAAGAAGTAACATGCCGGAGCATCACTGGTAAACCACAGACTAGTGGCAATACACAGATGAATAGGTTAATTTAATTGTGAGAGCTAGTCAGTAATATGCCTGAGCCATTGACCAAACAATTATAACTGATATTAAGTCTCAGAGTGTTATTTCATAAGTGACTTCAGGGACCCATGAGTGGGAAAGAAACCAGTCCAGGGGGACCAGCAGGACAGAGAAAAACATTCAGCTACAGTGATCTAATATCACATTGTGTTTGTATCTCAGGAGTGATACTGTGGTTTTGTGGGAGAGCAGTTTAGAAGACACACACTGATATGTGCAAAGAGAAACATTAATATGTCTCCAGTTCACACTTAAATGATTCAGATTTGTTTTGCTTTATTGTTTTGCTTGTTTTGTTTTTTTTTTTTTCGAGATAGAGCTTTTCTGTATCTTTGGAGCCTATCCTGAAACTAGCTCTTGTAGACCAGGCTGGACTCAAACTCACAGAGACCTGCCTGCCTCTGCCTTCCAAGTGCTGGGATTAAAGGCATGCGCCACCACCGCCCAGATCATTTTATTTTATTGAAACAGTTTCTTGTAGCCCATGCTAGCCTCAGAGTTGCTGCGTAATCAAGGATGGTCTTGAACTCCCAAACCTCCTGCCTCTACACCTGTGATGGAAGGACAGGTGTGCATCACTTCCTATGCCTGTCTCCTGTGGCGTTGGAGATTCGACCAGAGCTCCACTCATGCTAGACAAGGACTCTACCAGGTGAACTACAACCAAACCTAAAATTCAAAATTTTAATTAGAGAGAAAGTGAAAAGCAGCAAATATAAATGAAAGACACCAGAAGTTTATTGCATATTCCCCTCAACCTATGCCCAAGATCTAGATCCTTGCTTTACACCCCAGGGTGGTCTAGAATTTGCTAGGAAGCCCAGACTATCCTTGAATTCACAATTTTTCTGGGAATGAGAGAAATGAAGGCCAGCTGTACACAAATAGACTAAAATAATAGCTGCTACTCACATCATACATTTCTATGCCTCAGTTTCCTTTTCTGTAACATGGAGATGATTTTGTATACTATAGGGATGTGTAATGAGTTCAAAAAAACTAATTTCATCTGGCATGGTGGCACATACCTTTAATCCCAGCACTCAGGAGCAGAGGCAGGTAGATCTCCACAAGATTGAGGCCAGCCTGGAATATATAGTGAGTTCTAGACCAGTCAGAGGTACATACTGAAACTCTACCAAAGAAAGAGGGGGTGGGGAGGGAGGAAGAAAGAGAGAAAGGAAAGAAGGAAGAAAGGACAAGAAAACAGGAAAGAAAAGGGAGGACAGGTGGGAAAGAAGGAGGGAGGGTGGGCAACTGGTGGGAAAAGCCTGCTGTCGACATAAAACTACCTCCCATGCCTTCCCCCCCCCACCTTCTATGTCTTCAGCTCCTCTGGCATGAAATTCTACCAAACTGTGGTCGAATGGAGAAAAGCTATAAAGTCACTATTTTTTTTTTACCGGTTTTCACTTCCTGCCTCCTCTGAGAAACTGAGATGCAAGATGTAAGAGCTGGAAAAACTAGAGCTGAAATATATTGTGTTGGTGGAGGAAAGACAGGAGCTGAACCCTCCCGAAGCTAAGACAGTATCCTGGAGGTGGGAAGAAACTCTCTGGAATGGAAGCAATCAAACATGGGGAAGGAGGAGTCGGGAAGCTTCTTCTCCTCTCTTAGGGGCTGAGTTCGGGTGTCATGGTTGAGAGTGTGAAATCAGACTCCCAGAACTCAGACCCTAATGGTGCCCCTTGCTGATGTTATAGCCTTGGAAAACCCCCTCAACCTCCCTTTTCCCGTGAGGTCTGTGAGGCAACTGTCTCAAGAGCTGTCTTTGGGCTCTGATGAGGTGATCCGCATACAGAGCTTAGTCAAGTTCCCAGCACTGGAGAATGTAAATGTTTAATATTATCATTAATATTTCATTGCTGCCTGCAGCCTGCCTCCCCCACCACGCTGCAGCGTCTGCCCAGGTCCTAGGGTTCATTAGTGCTCTGGGTATGAATCATGGTAGACAGACAGAGTCGTATCATTTATCTTAAGAAAATGCCTACCCTTCTTCTAGACGAACATCGGGAGAGTTTCTTCAGAAAGAAAAGACCAGGGAACACAAAGCCCTAGCAGCCCAGCTCTTCCTCTAGGTGAGAGAAGTGTCCCAAGAGCAAACCTCACCCTTTTTTTTAACCTCAACAATTGTTTGGGGCTGAAATCATCCAGCAGACAAACTTGGGAGATACATAAATTCCTACAAACCCCACAGAGAGCAAAATATAAATAATTTTCAAAGCGTCACAACTCACTGAACCCTCAATTTGGCTTCTAGATTTTTTATACAATTGTGATATGAGCATGCAAAATGATGTCCATATAGAGTCATTCTCCACAGCATTTATTCATCACAGTGAAGTTCATAAAGAAACCTAAATGTCCACTCACTTGTTCAATAAATGATGGTATGCCTTGTGGTGGAATATTACACAGCTCTAAAACACAGATTCTAGGGTGGAGTGATAAATGGCTCAGTGGGAAAGGGTGGCTGCTGACAAGCTGAGGTTGATCCTCAGGACCTGTCTTAGTCAGTGTCCTTTTGCTGTGAAAAAATACCTTGACCATGGCAACTCTTATAAAGGAAAGGCATTTAATTGGCACTAGCTTACAGTTCAGAGGTTTACAGCTGGATCCATAGGCAGCTGGAAGAGAGCCCCTGGGACTGGCTTTGGCTTCTGAAATCCTCAAAATCCACCCCCAGTGATACATTTCCTCCAACATGACCACACCTCCTAATCCCTTCAAAAAATGCCTCTCCCTCAAGACCAAGTTTTCAGAACCTCCTAGTGGGTTCTCATTCAAACCCCCACAGGACCCATTCAACAGAAGAAAAGAACCAGCTCCGACCGGTTGTCTTCTGACAGCCACACATGAGCTCAAGCTCTCGCACAGACACACACACACACACACACACACACACAATAAAAGTTAAGAACATTTTTTAATAGAATATGGACTGGGACCAGGGCTCAGCAGTCGAACACACACTTAGCACATGAGAACCTAGTGTCAGGTTCCCAGCACTATATCAGAGGGAAATCCATGGCTGTTATGGAAAGTTCTTGTTTTCCATTGCTGTGATAAACACCACAACCAAAGCAGTGTGGAGGAAGAGAGGGTTTGTTTGGTGTGGGTCCATTGTTGAGAAGGAGCAGGGTCGGATCTGGAGGCAGGAACTGGAGCTGAGGACCCTGCTCACTGACTCCCTTGTTCTTCCTCTCTTAGCAAACCCAGGGGCTCCTGACTGAGGACGGCATTGCCCACAGGGGCTTGGGCATGCCTTGTGGAGACAGTTCTTCTGCCCAGGGGTGTCAAGTTGACAAAAATACACCAGCACAATGAGCCATCAGTAAGTGGAAAGCAGGAACTACAGAAGAATGTGGGGAAAGGGAGCACGTGCCGTTCCCCTACTTATTTGATATGTGTAGCTCTGAAAGAACGCTCCAGAAACCCTAGTATCATTTCATAGGAAGAGGACCAAGAAGTAAGAAGACAAGCTTGTCCTTGACTTCCTTTTATTCACCCTAAATCTTAACGATGAGCACAGGTGAGATTAAGAGCACTAGCCTCGGAGTCAGACCTGGTTCAATACCTAGCTGCGTTGGTGCCATCACGTTGGACCTGTCCACTTAATCCGACTATGCCTCAGCTTCCTATGAAGGACAGCAAGCCTGTACAGCAGGCTGGTGTGAGCACTCTCTGAGACAGTTTGGAAAACAAGATGCCATTGGCAAGTATCAAGAGTAAGAGCTATCATTGCATAAATGCAAACTGAGTCCAGAATTATCTCTTCCTCTACTTCAGAGAGTACTGAAGGTGAGGTTGGGGACTGGTGATGGGCAGAACAGAAAAGAAGAAAAAGGATTAATTGTCCTACGTGAACAAGAGGACATGGTCCCTTAGTACTTATATGCTAAGGAGTTCACCCCACTCATTGGCCCCATCCCAAGACATGGATCCTTAGCAAGGATCGTGTGACCTGAACAAGACAGAGGCTTGCAGTGTCCTTTTGCACATAGGAACTGTCCCAGGGAGGTGAACATCCACCAGCCATGAGTCTCGGAGAGCTGAAGGGGATACGGGCAGGGAAAGAAAACAGTGAATTCTGTCTGGTGACATCATCAGCTGCACCTGAGCTTCCATGCCCACTGAGAGCATCGGAGTGCCTCTGCAGTGTACCAGGTGAATAAGTGCTTTCTGCACAGTGGCCAGAATGTGGAAGGAACTCACTCCACAGGAACACAAGGCCATGCATCTACACTCAGGAAGCAGAGAGGTGAATGTTGCTTCTCGGCTTGCTGCCTCCTTTTCATTCAGTCTGGGGCACCAGTTCATGGATTGGTGCCATCCTCAGAGTGGGTCTTCCTTCCCCCCCCCCGTAGAGGTTAGCTCAATTTGGGAAATAACCAGGCTAGCTAAAAGATAAATCAATTATATTTTTATTTATTATAAGGGAAAAACTCACAAAACAGGAACAAAAAGCCCAAGCTCAACTGTGCTGCGAGGGAACCACAGAGAGAGAGCACCTGAGCCAAGCACCCATTTTTTTTCCAAGGCCCAGAAAGCCACACCCTAATTTGGTCCCACCTCTTAAAGATGATTGGTTAACAAAGCTTCCCTATCACCTCCTCTTTGGTCTAAACAAGAGCGAGCCAAACCCAATACAAAACTATGTACAGTAGGAACAGATATCAAGTATAAAATTACAAACAACATAAACAATATTAAACAAGGAACACATGATAAATGTTTTAATAAACATTCTAGTCCAAAGAGTCTAAGTCTTGCATCAACAATAACATTGGCTAAATCATAAGAGGAAGGTAACTGTAACTATCTAATCTTCAACCCCATCAAAGGCCTGAGAAGGAAGATAATATCACTTGAGTAGGCAGGAAGTGCAATCAAACAGCTTCCAAAGTGAACAGTAGATGACAGAGACAACCTGCTACCTGGGCAATTACCCAAAATCTCATTTGTAACGTTGAAGCAACCAACTTTGGCTAAGGCCTAGTGTAACTAACAGACCATTTTCAGAGGCAGGGAAGTTTTCAGAACTGACTTACCCTGTCTTGGCAAGGTTTGGCAGTCCTTTTCCTTGTGTCCTGTTTATCCAGTCCAGATACCACATACTTTGTCAGTGGTTGAGTCATGGACAGTTCTTTGCCCAAAGGCCAATTGTACCAAGAAGAAAACAAACTCCAAGTGGAGTGTCTTTGATGCTCAACATTCTCTTGGGAATAGATTGGTGCTGTCAGGAGCAATTATGTCTCATGTCAACAGAACCCTAAGTAATTTTAATGCCATGTTCTACAGATCCTTGAAGTGGTTGAAGATTAGCTATCTAGGCAGAATACAATCTCTATATATCTAAAGAACCTAATTAATCTGTCTATATGTATAAAAAACATGAACAACTATTGACCTAAAATACTTAATACCTATATAACTTAAAGACTGAGACTTCATGTCAGAATATTAAATAATCTGTAAACAAATGTGCAGCAAATCAGGACAATGACCTCAAAATGTAAACAATGTATAAGTAGCTTGATCAGAGGTAAGAACAATATATAATACAATACAAAAATATATCCTAAAAGTTGTATCAATATACAAATGTCCTAAACAGAGGTAGAAACATGCAAGTACACAATCTTATAGAATAACTTTGCATTGGTGTACAAATAATGTAAACAGAAATAACAAATCTATTTGTAACTTGTATCAATATACAAGAAAACTATACCAATGTAAATTATCCATAAGTAATAGCTCACAAGTATTCACTCTATTACCCACTATTATTATCCCTTTTTATAAAATCTCTGAACCTACATAGTTTCCACCCCAACCCTCTACCTTATAAAAGTAATAATCAACAACCTATAAACGGTGTTCCCAACCCTGAGGACAAACTTTTTTGGGAGAGGGGACATTGTTCTCTAAATTGCTTCCTGCTGTCATGGGGATGATGGCCTCTTTATGGGATCTTGCAAAAGTAAAGTGGTGGTTAAGTTTCAAGACTACTGTCTAGCATAATTGCAAATGATTTCCAAGCAGTTGATAGAGTTTTTTCCATAGTTCTTATTTGGAGTTCTGGCCAGAACATCTTAGGAAGGTGCATTTCAGCAGCTCGTATCCAAAAACCAGTCTTATAGCAGCACTATCAGCATTATGATGTCATCTCAACCAGGTGGAGTTGTTGCTGTGGGGCCTCATCTTCTTCCTGAAAACTTTAAAGATTACTGCAGAAAAAAGGATCTATAGGAAACTCTATTGTTCATCGTGGAAAACTTAAACATTATTCATATAGACATACATTCAATAAAGAATACAATATAGACAAAATAGTCATGGAGAAAGTAAATTTTTTCCTAAAGTCTTCTTTCTGTCCCATACCAGATGGCTCCTGACATGAGACAGAAACTCTGAATGTTCCTTTTAACAACATGTTTGGATTTAGAGAAGTACAGAGCCATTGTCCAACTCCAAAGTCAGCTCTGTGTGTGTGTGTGTGTGTGTGTGTTTAAATGCATATGTGTTCCGATCACTTATCCTTATAAGTCATTTTCCTTTTTCTTGATGATCCTTATTGGATATTTATTTTTCCTTCTGTCAGCATTCAAACATCCAGGGTCTCTTGAATATTTAGAGATGTGTATTTTCCTGGAAAGACAAGAGCAGAACCCTGCCCCAACCCTACATGATTTCCTTACCACATAGATGCTTGTCACCATTGTGAATGAGCTTTTTAAAACTCTTTTTAAGAGTCTTCTCTTTTTCAAAGCGAATCTTTATTAATGTTGATGGTATCTGTAGTTTTTCTTCTCCTGTGGAAATAGGAGTGAAACCCTTCCCCAGTGCAGCACATCTCCTGGTTTCCATTGTGAAGTCAACACATCCTTGAAGTACACTGGTTGATTCAACTTAGAAGTGTTTTTTTCCCATTATCCAATATCTCTCTGCTGCCATTGTTCCTTTCTCATTAACGTTAAGAAAATTCAAGATTCATAAAGCATTATAAAATCTATTTCTGGGGGTATTTTCTGGCCCGGCTAGCTCAGTCAGTAGAGCATGGGACTCTTAATCTCGGGGCCGTGGGTTCAAGCCCCACGTTGGGCACCAACTATAGATGGTAGCTCAATTCGGGAAATAACCAGGCTAGGTAAGATAAGGCAATTATATTTTTATTTATTATAAGGTAAAAACTCACAAAGCAGGAACGAGAAATCCAAACTCAGCTATGCTGAGAGGGAACCACAGAGAGAGAGAGAGAGAGCACCTGGTCCATGCACCCATTTTTTTCTTGGTCCCAGAAAGTCACACTCTAACTTGGTCCCATCTCTTAAAGATAATTTGTTTAAAAAGCTTCCCCATTACCCCCCTAACCTTTCTAGGAACACCCTCAGCAGACACACCCAGAAGGATATCTCCATGGTGATTATAAATCCAGTCAGGCTGACAGGGAAGACTGACACACTTACCAAGTTCCCTTACAGAAAAATGGGGTTTGTACAGTGTGTTTCTGCACACCAGGCCCTCCTGGAAGGTATAGTGTCTTTTCTTCCATTGGCAAATTCACCAGCTATGATTTAAAAATCAGGAGACAAGGATCTGGGGTGGGGGAATAAAAGACCTGAATGCAAGGCCAAGGAAAGATTGGCAAAGGTGCTTGCAATGATGGAGGAAGGTGAAGAAGGGGCTGTCGTGAGTAAACAGTGAGACCAGTGTGTCATAGAGACGGGGATTTGGGTTGTAAGCCACAGGTTGGTTCTTGTGGGGGAGATGTCATGGCTGGTGTGCTCAGTGCCTCATTTATGATTCTGGGGGTGTCATGGCAGGTGTGCTCGGTGCCTCATCTACAGGATGGTTCTGGGGGGTTTCATGGCGCGTGTGCTCAGTGCCTCATCTACAGGATGGTTCTGGGGGGGTATCAGGGCACGTGTGCTCAGTGCCTCATCTACAGGATGGTTCTGGGGGTATCATGGCAGGTGTGCTCGGTGCCTAATCTACAGGATGGTTCTGGGGGGGGTGTCAGAGCACGTGTGCTCAGTGCCTCATCTACAAGATGATTCTGGGGGTGTCATGGCAGGTGTGCTGGGTGCCTCATCTACAGGATGGT
>LOEQ01002575.1:96323-108390 GCA_001685075.1 Bramus lutescens
TCTCTCTCTCTCTCTCTCTCTCTCTCTCATTTCCCCGCTTCTTTAGGTAATAAATATCCAATTCCATTCCATACAATGTGTCTGCCCACATGTCTCCAACCCACACGCCCACCCACCGCCCCTGGGACTCTGCACCTTCCGGGGACTTACTGATGCCTGAGACCCACCGGCAAATGCCTGCCACCACCGCCGGGACCACTGCTCTGACATTTCTGCCTGCCGCAAGCCATCAGGGATTTTAAACATTTTTAAAAACCACCACCACCACCACAACCACAACAACCACCCTGCAGGCTCTGGAATAGCCAGGTAAGCACGCCTCCATCGTTATATTTTTAGTTTTATCTCTGCGTCTCTGTGTGGATCTGTGTGTGCATGTGTGCACATGCAAGTACAGTGCCTCTGAAGAGGGCTTCAGGGTTGCCTGGAGCTGGAGTTACAGCTGGTATGGGTCCTAGGAACCGAACTCAGGTCCTCTGCACGAGTAGCATGCACTCTTAACCAGGGGGTCATCTCTGCAGTCCCATTTCCAATGTTCTCAAGAGCTACCACCCAGACCACCAATCAGCTTGGTTAGGCAGTCCAGACAACTGTAACATAATGTCACTGGCTAGGTAGCTTCAACAGCAAATGCAGACACCTGGGGGTCCTATCAGGTTGACAGTCCCACTAAGCATCACACACCTTCAGAGAGGCAGAACTTATCTTGACTCCTGGTTTCAGAGGCCTTGGTTCCATTTCTTCTGGGCCCACACATGGTGAGGCAGGACACCTCAATGGGGTCAAGTGGTAGAGTGACGTGGCTCATCGAAGACAGGAGGCAGAGAGAGACACAAAGGGACCAAGCCAAGGCACATTTGTCCAGGGCATGTCCCAATGACCTACTTTCTCCAGCTAGCCCCAACTCCTAACTTTCACTACCTCCTGATTACGTTGTCTAACTACAACTCCATTGATGGGGTCAGAGCCCTCACGACACTATCAATTCCCAGCAGTCCTACCTCCAAATACCACTTTGTGGAGAAGCAAGACTTCTACACAGGATCCTCTTGCAGAACACTTCAGATCCAAATGACACCAGATGGTCTCTTCAGCCAGAGTGATCGCAGCCTGACTTTGGGGACCCCAAACCCAGCAGGCAACAAGACAGGTGTGACAACCAATGCCACCTTCTCTCTTCTGCACTTTCATTTTTATTTTTTAAGACCAGGTCTCACCTTTTAGACCAAGCTGGCCCCAAACTCACAAAAGTCCAAATGCCTCTGCATCCTGAGGGGTAGGCTCAGAGGTGTGCATCACCACACTTAGATATTCTAGGTGTGAGCTTATGCTCACTTACCCGAGATTCCCAGCGCCAGGAGCTCCACTCCATCTCTACTCTATCCCACTAAGGACTTGTTTACAATCCCATCTTTGCACTCCAGTTTCCCAGCATCACTCGCCCTCTCTGATGCTGTCTTTCCTGGTCTCACCTGCAGGCTGACAACTAATATTCCTGTCCTTGAGATAATATCTCTATAACCAACTAAGATTTATGTTAGTTTTTTGTTGTTGTTGATGATGATGTTGTTTTGCCAGAAGCTGTAATGTTTCTACTGATAAGAAACTAGTGTAGATGAGATTAAAACCAGCATGATAAAGATCACCTACAGATAAGAAATAAAAGAAAGCCCACCAAGATGCTAAGCACAAAGTAAGCACTCTGACAGATACTAAGCAAATGAATAAACACGTGTGTAAGGCTTATTAAAAGATAAATAGCTGGCGAGAGACACGGCTCAGTGGTTACGAGCACTGGATGCTCTTCCAGAGGACCTGGGTTCTGCTCCCAGACCCATAGTGGTGCCTACAGCCATCTGTAACTCCAGGGGATCTGATACCTTCTTCTGGCCTCCTCAGGCATAGATACACATGGTGCACAGATACATAATGCAGGCAAAACACCCAGACACATAATTAAATTTAAAAAATTAAAAGGCAATGTGTCTCATTAGAAAGCACTCTAGATCTTACACCTGTAACTCCAGCAGTCAGGAGACTGGGGCAAGAGATCTGCTAAATGAGGCAAACCTGGGCTACAGTGTGAAATCCCTTAGATAATAGAGGATTATCATAGTTTTCAAAGGTTTGTCTTATGTTTTATGTGAATGTGGGTGTGTCTGTGTTAAGTATATATCACTTGAGTTCAGTGCCCACAGAAGATAGAAGAGACACTCAGATTCTCTTGGAGTTGGGGTTGCAAGAAGTTGTGAGCCATTTGATGTGGGTGCTAAGAACCAAATTTGGATCCTCTGAAAGAACAGCAAGTGCTCTTAAGTGCTGAGCCACCTCCCAGCCAGGATGACTGTATTCTTGTTTTGTCTATTAGTCTTTCTCTTCATATTTTCCATGATCTCACAGACCCATTGAGACTTTATCTGCCAGAAGGGAAGAGAGTGATACAGGCTAAAGGATGGCCTGAACAGGGAAAGATTGATGGCACACTGAACAGGGGCCTCCACTGTAGAATATACAATCCATCTCTGATTAGTTAAAGTATAAACAATATATTGTGGAGCCTCCATAGTTCACAAACATCAGGAAGAGCTGAAAGAATACATGTAAGTCAAACTTTGAGCTCCTAAATAAGTGTTTCATGTCCTGCTCCGCTCTCGCCCCCACCGCCACACACACACACACACACACACGGAGAGAGCGAAAGGGAGGGAGGGAAGGAGGGAGGGAGGGAGAGGGGGGAAGAAGAGAATTTAACTGTGAATCAGTACTGCCTGAGTTCAGTTGGTTGCCAGAATGTCTAAGAAGTGTAGTTTATGTTCTCAGTCTCTCAGTCTCTGAAACACAAGAAGGTACAAGGTATGTGGTGTTGGAAGAGAGCGTAAATTTAATTCACCAACACTGGTGACCTTTGTGTCTGTCTCTGTATGTGGGAAGGCCAGAGGACACCTTTGGATGTCATTCCTAAGATGCTGTCCAGCATGTTAGTTTGTTTAGAAAAGTTCTCTTGCTGGCCTGGAATTTGCCAAGCAGCTAGGCTGGTAGGCCAGCAAACCCCAGGGGTCCTTTTTTACCCACCTCCCAGCACATGTACCACCCAAGCATGTGCCTCTATACCCAGCTTTTTAAAATTTGGGCTCTGAGGATCAACCTCAGTCATCATATTTGCAAGGCAAGCACTTTACCAACTCTGCTCTTTCTCAAGTCTCCTGGAGCTTTCGCTAGGTACTTACTAGTCTTCTCCATTTTATTCTTGAGTTTAATGCAGGAAGCACACAAGAAAAGTGCCTTCCCTCTGACTCCCACCATCCCTGAGACTCTACGAAAACAGGGCACTCTTCATCATTGACTTTTTATCACCATAACACATGCAGGGCTTAGCATAAGGTAGATACTCAGCAAATGTAAAATGTATAAGTGGATGGATATGGAAGGATGAATAATGGATATGCATGGATGGGCATAAATGGGTAGATGGGCGAGTGGGTGGACAGATATGTATGTATGGATGTAAGGATGAATGTATTGACGGATGGATAGGTGGATGGATGGATGTTCGAGCACACTATGAAGTTTTACTCTGCTGAATCTAGTCTGCCCTATATAGTAGCAGTACCCACTATCTATACATAGCTACTTATCCTTTGAGATGTAGTTAGCACAAATTGAAGAAATAAATTTTCATTTTACCTTGTTTCAGTGAATTTAAATTTAAAAAGTTCTAATTCTATTTTGTAAGAATTTTTTAAATCTTGAAGTCTATTTGTTGTATGCATGTGAGTGTACTTTGTGCAGCTATAAATTTTATGAGAGCTAAATACATCTCCAATATTTCAAATGATTAGTTAACAAACACTGGCTGCTTTCTGTCACTATGCCAAAATTCTTGAGAAGGAAGGAAAATTTGGGCTCACAGTTTCAAACTTTCTAGCCATGGCCAATAAGCCCAGTGGGGTGGCTTTGGCCATGTGACAGCATAGAGCATCAGGGCGGGAGCAGGTGGGAGGGCACCTCATGGTGACTGGAAAGCAAAGAGAGTGGCAAGGAAGAAGATGATAAATCTTATCATGAGCTCTCTCCAAACACTTAACTCCCAAAACTAGGCTCCATCTCCCTAAGGCTCCATTACCTCCCTCTCAGCAGCACAAGACACCCTGGGGACGAAGCCCGTAATACGTGGGCTCTGCAGACATCGCAGATAGAAACTACAGTGGTGTACAGGTAGAAATGTGCTGTAACTGCGAAATGCATCCCAGATGCCAGACATTTAATATGAAAAATACTTTGAAATGTGCCCATGGGCCAGTGAGTAGGCTTAGTAGGCAGAGGTTCTTCTCTCCAAAGCACAGAGACCTGAGCACAGTGCCTGGAGCTCACATAAAGGTCGGCGAAAAGAATCTCACAAGGCTGCCTTCTGGGCTCCACATGTGTGTGCACCCATCACACACAAAAAGCACACAGCAACAATGACAATAAATTATGGCCAACAAGGAAGCAAAGTAAATAAAGAGCTACATAAGGCTGATGGCCTGAGTTCAAGCCCCAGAACCCTCCATAAAAGGCGAGAATCAGTTCCAAAAAGTTGTCCATTTATCCCTCACACACCTACTTGCTCTCTCACCTCTCTCCGAGAGAGAGAGAGAGAGAGAGAGAGAGAGTGTGTGTGTGTGTGTGTAATTAACTGATTAAAATAGTAAACTTCTAAAGAATTTAAATATACCATTAATTTTTGAAGGTTGTATGTGGAAATGATAACCTGCATATATTAATTAGATTTAACAAAACATATTATCCAAATTGATGTCACGTGCCTCTTTTTACATTAAAAATTTTATTACAATTATTTCCAGGGGAAGGGAGTCACACTTGTGCCATGGTGTGTGTACAACCTGCAGGAATCTGTCCCATCCTTCCACCAGGTGAGTCTTAGGTATGAGCTCAGGTTGTCAGGCTTGGCAGCAAGTGCCTCTGAGCCATCTCAGCATCCCTCCTTTTACATTTTTGAAGCGACTCTTAGGAAATGTGATTGTGCATGTGGCTCTCGCTGTATTTCAACTGGATGACAAAGATCTGGACCTCGATGCTATCACCCGCGCTCTGAGTAAGTACTGAGACAGGCTTACCTGTGAGCCTTGGAGGTGCCGACTCCACCCCACCCTGTAATTCCCCCTGTCTACCCCCAGACCCTTGCCCATGGGAGATCAGACAGGTGACCTATCAAGGGAAGGGTTTGGAGAGAAGCCTCATGTAGCCATCAAGCATTTTTAGTAAAGTCAATGCACAAGAGGGAAATAGCTCCGTGTGCCAGGGTCACTGTATGACATCTTGGTCCAAACTGTGGACTCAAAGGTCCTTGGTTGGCCTCTTCTACTCTTGCTTGGTTCTGAGAGTGGAAAGGCCCCATTCTGGTCACCCCAAAAGTTATGGCAAAGCATTAGGTCATCTGGCACCTACTACCATTCACCCTCTCTTGACTTTAGTTACCAGAAATATATACTAGTCAGGTGGGAACTTTGTAGCCTGAACCTGTCCCAGGATGTCCAGGCATCCTTTTGTCTGCCCTGGAAACTCATTCTGAGAAGCTGGCCTAGGCAGCCTGATTGACTAATCTTGGTTGTCAGCTTGCCTGGATCTGGAATCAGCTCAAATGCAAGCTGTTGGGCATGCCTGTGAAGTAATTTAGCTTTGATTTTCTTATTTGGAGTGGGAAAGATCCACCCTAAGTGTGGGGGCATGGGGGGTACCTTCTGGTGACAGATAAAAGGAAAGACCAAAAGAAAAGGCTTGGCCTTTGCCTGTTTGCCTTCACCCTGGCTGGCAAGTTTCTCAACCCCATGGCAGTGGTGGTGGCAACTCTTTACTGGTATCAAACCCCAGTTCCCTGTTCCTCTCTTTAGGCTTCCAATGCGGACAGAAGACTAGTTAGTGATTCTCCAGGAATCCTCTAGACCTTTGGCACAAACTAGGATTGCTAAGGAACCCAGCCATACAGACTAAACAGCTGCCAGGTTCTCAGTCTCTTTGGTGTGAAGACAACCATGTTGGACTTTTCAGCTCATATCCTATAAGTCAATCTAATAAGCACCATTTTAATATATCACCATTCCTGTCCCTCTAGCAAACCTTAACACACGCCAGAAAGCATTCTCTCCCATGATGGGAATCAGAACTCACACAATCCTCCTCTCCTGTAACCCCTGTGGCTTCTGTTTGTTATATAAAATCAATTGTTCCAGAAAGGACTCCAAGGATGCCTTTGATTGGCCTGCAGAGAAGAAACTGCGGGGGATGGAGGGGGAAAGTGCCCTTTGCTGGCCAATTCTGAGCCAAGGCACCGACTCGGACAGATCAGCAATGGTGTGGAGAGAAGGGAGAAGAAGGGCAGAAGGCGACGTGTGAGGCTTAAAGAACAGGGAGGGGCCAGAAGGGCCCAAATCCTAAGGTTTGCCTCAAGAAGGAGAACTGAGCTGCCTGGTACTGGTCTGCTTTCATCCCAGAAGTGCACTGCAGCATACTCATCCGTATACTGTTACCATCTGAGGTCACTGGAGCCTGGAGAGACAGAACAGTAGTCAGGACCAGAGTTCATTTCCCAGCTCCCTGGCCAGATGGCTCACAACCTCCAGCTCCAGGGGAGCCAATGGCTTCTTCTGCACTGAGGTGGGCCCTCCCTTCTCAACTCAAAGCTAAACACAGCTCCACACCCACCACATTCCCTAACCATAGAAAGGTACTTCTAGAATGTTGTGCTCAGCTGACGGTGAGTCCATATCAATTCGGCAGAACAGACTCCAGAACAAGATCAAAGAAGCCGACATTCCCTATGATTCCTGCTTGGTGCTGAGACTCGGTGCTCCATGAGTTCTTGTGGACTGAGCAGTCTCCATCTCAGTGTGCTTGCAGGGCCACCTGGCCGTCCAAGAGAAAATAAAGCAGCATTTTGGAAGGTGACTGGGCTGTGGCCATCTCCCAGGCTCTTGCGCCCCCTACCGACCAGGAGGGAACCTGCACTCAAGATAAAATTGGCCAACAGGATAGAGAGCAGTCCTGAGGCAGGGCTGATGGCAAGGCAGTCTAGCCTCGCTGGGGGTTCCAGCTCGGTCCATCGGGGCTGTGCCAATGACCCTGAACTCATAGGCATGACCCGGCCTACTGCAGCACCCCGCGAGGCTCCGCAGGGCATGCTTAGAGTTTCTCATCCAGCTCCAGGCCACAGTTCTCCCAGGCGCCTCCGTGCATCGTGGCAGGGCTGTCCCGGGGGGTTCGGTTCAGGTAGTTCTGGATGGCGGAGGCGCAGTCCAAGCGTTCCATGGCGGTCATGAGGTAGTGAAGCTCCTGCAGGCTGCCATTCTGTTCCTCGAACAGCTCCAGGATGGCCGCGGCGGGACTGCGTTGGCAGGACAAGAACCTGTCTCCAAGGGACAGGGAACAGTGAGAAGAAAGCGGGGAAACTAAGGAGCAGTATGAGGCCCACCCTGTACCGCTCCCCTGGGTTTCACTCCTCTTGTGCCTCAGGCTCCTCTTACTAAGCTGAAATCTTGCATGAGACAGCATCTGAGATTGTCCAACCTATTGGCATTGTGACAACGTTGTCCTAGTTAGCTTGCTGTAAACTGGACACAAGCTACAGTCGTCTGGAAGAGGAAACTCCAACTGGGAAAATGCCCCCATCAGATTGCTCATTGGCAAATCTTTGGAGGCATTTTCCCGATTAATGATTGATATGAGAGGGTCCAGGTCACTATGGGTGATGCTACCCCCAGACAGATGGTTCTGGATGGTACAATAAAGCAGGCTTGGGAAAACCATGGGGAGAAAGGCAGTGAGGAGCATTCCTCCATGGCTTCTGCATCAGTTCCTGCCCCCAGATTCCTGTCTTCAGTTCCTGCCTTGACTTCCCTTCATGATGGAATGTCATGAATAAGCAAATAAACCCTTTCCTTCCCAAGATGATCTTGGCCATGGTGTTTTATCACAGCAATAGAAAAGTCAAACTGAGACAGGCATTATCTACAAATTTCACACTTGGGAATCACGCATGTTAAAAAACAAAATGGAAAAATTCACGCTTTAAGTATGCATAGGACTTCATGTTGTGTTGCATGCACAGTTTCTGTGATGACTCGTTATTGTTTGGGAACCTTCTAGAATCTCTCTTACAATCTCTAACTCCTAACTGCCTCACTCCTCCACCACCCAGTGATGCCCTGCTTCTCCGACCTGTCTTTGCCCCCTTCCATCCTAAGCCTTCTGTCTCTGGACCAAAGCCTACGCCACTTTGCATAGCCTGGCCCCCTGCACCTCAGCTGCTCCTCCCAGCTAGAGTGACTGACTCTCCATGGCCCCCTCTCTGACATCTTTTCTAACTCTCCATTTGCAGCCCTCTGGCCAGACCCAGCTATTCCTGCTTCAACTGCGCATGTCTCTCTTCAGTGTTCCGCAATACTGAGCACACACAGAGGGCACGAGGGAAGCTTGCTGTTGTTCTCGGGTTCTCAGGGCCCTTGCTATAGATCATTTGTACTCCTAGGAGGTGAAAACATATTTCACATTGTGTCCCAAAGCTTACTAGCACACAGACAGGCACCCAACAACTGCCTCAATCTGTTCTGCCTCCAGGGTCTGGCTCTAGCTCGCCCATCCCTGACCACTGCCTTCAAGCCTGGGCTCTGGGACCTGCACAGAATTGTTCTTCTACCCATCCCTTTGTGAGCTTCTTGGAGGGGGCCACAGCTGCATCGCCACTGTGCCTGCTAACACTGCCTGTGTTAACAAGAGGCAGGCTTCCAGCTCCACGTTGTACACACATCATCCTGTAATCTGCTTTTCCATGCCTTGGGCCTCAGTGTGGCGAGCATGCACTAGCATCAGTGACTTGTATCATTTATTGTGAAATATTTATTGCACGCCTACTATGAGAAAGACATCATATAACTGACCTCGGGCTGAACAAATGGGTTTGGCGTCCTGGGGGGGGGGAGTGAGGTATTCTAAATTCTACTGAGGCACTGGTGCCCTTCTCTTCCACTGTAAAACTATGGCTACTTTTTGTCACTTACAAACATCCATCTAACAGATACACAGGAGTGTGAACTTGAAGCTGACTTCCACAGAGAACATAGAAAAGGCTTCCACTCTATGCCTACCCAAGGAATGAACTGGAACAATGGCTTGGCCAGGCTCAGACACACAGATGGGGCGGGGGCTCTCACACCAGCATCCCAGCAACCCCTGAGGCTCTCTTACAAAAACTGCAATCTTAATGCCTGCTCCCATTTTCTTCAGTCCTGAACTTTAACAATAATTTAAACAAAGCTGTCTCCGGTATAGAGGACTGAGACACTGGGGACAAGTCACCCCCTCAGTCCCTGAGAGAGGAGGACTGTCCCAGAACCAGGTCTACTTGTCTTCTGGCCTTTGCCTCCTGACTAAATTGTAAGACAGTTGTAAGCAATTATAGTCTTTCTTTCCCCAGTTTGGAACTAAATCTATTTTTTATCAATTTCTGTTTCCCAATTTCTTGGGAAGCATAGGGAAAGCAGGCGACTGATTTACAGACCTGAGTGTCTGGTAACAGTTACTCTGGAGTTTAAGGATGTAGAATTGGCAGAAACAGCTGTCCTTCCAAAGGGACTCAGGTGGGAAGTACCCATTCACTAACTTTCAAGTCACCTTGTCTGTGGCCCAGTTCCTAGAATGTCCTGAAGTCGCCCCAGCCCAGCCCCCCTTTGACTTCCCTGGTTGCTCACCGGATTTTCATGCCACAGAGCCCCATGTGGGAGGCCATTCTACGCCAGTCATTCCCAGTGACACTGCTGGGCTCCAACAGCATCTGCAGCTGCTCAAAGAGCTCCGGGGGCAGCCTGCAGCAGGGAACAGGGTATTTATGAAAGGAAGGCTCAGGAACCAAAGGCTGGGCAGACAGTTCAATCTGCTGTCACACAATCATGAGGTCTTGAGTCCAACAACCAAAGCCCACATAAAAAGTCTGGTGGCATGTACTTGTGACCTGAGCATGGGAGAGAGGGAGACAGGCAGATCCCTGGGGCTTGGTGACCACTTAGAGCTCCAAGTCCCAAAAAGCAAATTCCTGGGACTTGGTGGCCAAGAGCTCCAAGTCCCAGTGAGAGACTTTATCTCAAAAACAAGATGATGGCTCCTGGGGAATAACACATAAGGTGCACCACTGGCCTCCATATGCATGCACACATGTGCTTTCACACACCTACATACATGAACACACACATGAATGCACACATGCGTGCATACACACACACAAAGGGGCCCTGACGTTCTCCAATTCATTACCTTCTGGGGATGCTGAGGCAGGATTGCCAAACACCCCCAGACAACAGTCGGGCCACCTTCACCTCACCTATTGCATGGGGGAGGCTGAGAAACAGGAGGTGGTGCCGCCCAGGACTCTTCCTCTGAGGCCTGGAACCTGAGGATTTCCATGTACTTGGCTTCCAAGCCCTGAATCACCAACAGGGACAGGGAACACACTCAGGGGTCATGAGAAACTCCTCCCTCAAGGGGCCCCACTGCATTCCTCATGACTTTCCTTCAACCTGCCACAGCCTTGTCACTAGAATATACAGCCTCCACTCCCCCACCCTTCCCCCTCCTGCAGCACCCTGGACCCTCTGACTCCTCAGTCAGACTTAGATTTGCCCCTGAGAACAATAAAAACCACACAGGATGCATCCTAAGCTGCCAGAAGCTATGAGCAAGACAAGGACACCACCCACTAACAGAGAGACTGACCTCTAACTGTTCTCCCCAAATGCTCCCATCCTGCAAGATGCTACTTTGGGTTTCCAAAGACTCTCAGACCTGACATGCTGGTCTCTTCTCTGCTGCTGTGGGGAGTGGGAATGTAGCTAACCCCCTTTCTAGTCATTCCCATTGAAGACAGATGGGGACCTTGGACGAGGCCAGGTCTTCCAGATGCCCTAGCTGTCTGTCCTGAGCTGGGAGAAAGAGCTAATGTAGGATTTGAATCTTTTAATCTTCTAACGCATCCATCCACCCATAAAAAGGGCTCAAGGATGGAGGGTAAGTAGGGGCCAACTGGTCTACGTCCCTTAAAGATCTAGCACAATAGCTCTATGGCAAATGCACTCTTTAGCTACTTTGTTTTGTAATTAGGTCCCTAATCACTGCGTCCTGGATCTTTCTCCCTTGCCCAGACTTTCCACAGGTCCTGCCCTCCGTCTATGCTTCTGCACAACTCACATCCTGGAAGGTGTGCATGGTGACAATGATCTCATTGGTTACTGCCGAGCAGTCTTCATTCTCATTGGCTACAAAGAGAAGCAAGATGGGTAAGAGCAGAGAGTGGGGCTGTAGAATAGGGCTGCTGGGAGGGACAAGCAGGAAGTGAGCAGGGCTCCTGGTGAGGGCTCCTGGCATACCTGCCTTTCTCCGGAAGCAGAAAGAACGGAAGGGGCACTTTCCATGCCAGATATGAAGGTGGGGAACCAGCTGGCTACTGCTGTCATCCACATTTTCCCAACCTAGGAAGAGGACAGAAGCAATGGCCTTTGAGCACAAGGCCTTCCACAAGTCTTGAAGGAGGTTGTGGAGGGGCATCAGGATGACAAGGGGCAGAAGGGTCTCAAGTCAATGGAAATCCAAGAGCTTGCGTGGGTACCTCAAACTGGCCTTGTTCCTATGCCTGTGCCTCTGAACTACACACACACACACACACACACACGCACACATGCATGCACGCTGCCCCTTAGTCTTCCTTCAGTCTCTACCCCACCTCTTAAAGCAGTTCTATGCTCCAGAGATGCTCCTGTCCAGAACTATACAGAGGATTCCAGAAACACCCCAGCCTTAAGAAGAGCCCCAGCAGACAGGGAAACTCAGAACATAATTCCCAATTGCGAGGTTCCTCTCGCTTCCAGCCTCCCGCCTCATATCCTTCTACTCCAGGATGGCTGGCGAGGACCGAGTGGGAGACAGGAATGTGAACAAAGCCAGGAGGTCCTCTCAGGGCTTCAGGGAACCAAATCCAGGAAATGACTTCCTGGAAGACTAGAAGGGAGCCCCGAACCCGCCCTCC
>LOEQ01002575.1:139558-156436 GCA_001685075.1 Bramus lutescens
AGAGAGAGAGAGAGAGAGAGAGAGAAGAAAAACAGACACTCAGGGAGACTGAACAATATACCTAAGATCAAAGATCCAGGAAGTGTCCGGCCTCTGGACTCCTAGCCAAGTATCTTGTCCACAAGTCTCCATGGCAATGAGTTACAGACTTTCCATGACTCAAGGCTTGGAGAAAGGGCCACAGAGGGACTCGGTTCTGGGTCCCTGTGATCACTTCTGGATGAAGGTGGAGCTCTGAGTGTTTCCTGGACACAGGCAACAGCTGGGCTGATCTGTTGCCTAGGCCTCTCTGGATAAACAAATACTTAAAATAGCCCAGGGGTGTGGCCTTGCCTTCGCCGGGTCAGGAAAGATGGCTGGCCTTTCTTTCCCTGTCCAAAGGGCCATGAAGCCGCTCTTTCCCTAGTCTAGACTCCACAGGGAATGGGTCTAAAATGTTCCTTAGATTTGGACTGAAGCTAGTAGAAGAGCAGGAAATGTTTTTGGGGGGCACAGTCTGAAGCAAAGAGGGTTTGCAGAGAAGTGAGGAGAGAGATTTGTGGTGGTTCTGTTTACATGGGGTGCTTCAGATAGACAGACAGAAAGCAGACCTGAGCAGAAGAACCAAGAAAGATGGTAAAAGATTCTGGAAAACGGTCTAAAACCACAGTGGTTGCCAAAGCCAGACCCTCCCTTCTGGAGAGTAGATTCGGCCCATCTCTTCCCTGTCCTGTAACCAGTGATCTCCACGTAGACTTTGGAGTCTCCATAGTGCAGGGTTTACAAGAGAGAAATCAACAAATGTTGGGCTTGCGAAATGCTCAGCAGGTAAAGGAGCTTGGCGTGCAAGCCTGGCAACCCGAGTTCCATTCCCAGAACCCACGTAAAGGTGGAAGGAGAGAACTGATTCCACAAAATTGTCTCTGGACTCCAAACAGGCGGCATGACATGCACACACTAGTGTCATCACACATCATGTGTAACACCCCCACACACAATACATATACACATACACACATACATACATACACACAAAGATGATTATTATGTGAAAAGAAAAAACAGCACATATTACAACTTGGGTATATTTTCATCTCTTTCTCTCAGAGAGCTGGGAATATTTGTCTCAGTTCCAGAAGTTTCTCTTTCTGTGGTTTGGCTAAGCTAAGGATTACTCTTTGAAAGATATAACTTGAGTCTTAGATAAGGCACCATCCATCAATATCAGCTGTAAATTATTAAGTGTCTACCACTGTTCAAAATCTGAGAGGTTGGATCACTCCATCGTTTGCATACAGAAAATAAACATCAGAGGGACGGGAACTTTGCTCAAGGGTGGTCAGAATCACATGACACGAACCTCATGACCTTAAAGCTAGCACTACCCAAAGCAAGTGATAAAGAAAACTTTTATGTTCACGGTGTTTGCCACGTGCCAACTGTGCACTTTCTGCTGACTTCCATCAGAACAGCTCTCCTGCATGAGAGCAAGGAAGGCCTCTCTTTCACGCGTTATCTTAGCTTTCATTTGGTACTCAATAAATATCTGTAGGATAAATGAATGGACTAATGAGCGAGCACTTCTGCGTGTTAGGCTTTCTGCCAGCCACTGTAACAGGAAGTGAGCTGGAGGGGAAGTTTCTAATGCAGAGAAGATCAACTATAAAGAGCCTTGCCGTTCTTAGCATGGACCAGAATTTTCTAGGCATGCCCTTGCAGCAAGCATAGGGGTGCTCTAGGGCAACATGACACCCATCTTTCCATCTCTGCCAGGAGTGATCCTGGCCCTACCTAGCACCACCCTTCTAAGTATGGCATCATGTATGTTTCTGTAGAAAGCATGGCCTGCTATCACGGGGGTTACTGTGGACTGAAGACAAATGGCAGAATGAGTTTCTCTTAACCATGTCTTCCTCGTTCTTCTATATTACTTTTTTACTGTATGTGTATGCATGAGTATTTTACTCATCTGTACATCTGTAAAGTGAGCCTTCAACATTGTGTGTGTGTGTGTGTGTGTGTAATACCATTATGTGTATACGTATGCAAGTACATTTGTGTGTACACATTTGTAGGAGTGTGGGAGCATGCATACCATGGTGTATATGTGGCAGTCATAGGAGAACTCCCTTGAGGGTCGATCCCCACCTTCACTTTGTTTGAGGCAGGGTCTCTTGTTTTGCACTGTGTCTGTCCAGCTAGCTGGCCCATGGCTGCCAGGGAGTCTATTGTCCCTGCCTCCCTCATTTGCACAGGAATGCCAGGGCTACAGACAGGATATGACCACATCTGGTTCTTCACTTAGGTTTTGATTCAAAGTCCAGTCCTGACTCATGCACAACAAGCACTTTCGCCACTGAACGTTAGGTTTTTTTTGAAGCAGGGTCTCACTATACAGCTCTGGCTATCCTGAAACCAAGTATGTGGACCAGGCTGATTTCAAATCCACAGAGCTCTGCCCATCTCTGTCTCCAAGTTCTGGGGTTAAAGGCATGTGTCACCATGACCAGCCCCCTCAACACTGTTTGTAATGTCAATGGTCTCTGGAACACGCTGGGGAGTGGACTACTAAAACCAGAAAATGGCCCACCAGCTGCCACCCTGGCCTTCAGGGAGGTCAAAGCTGTATGGAAAGAGGGTGTCCTATGCAGAAAGCACTGGCTTCCTGTTTACCTTAGGCAGAACTTAGTCCTGCAAATCTAGCATTTTCTCCTTAATTCTAGAACCTTCTGTTTTGCTCTACACTCCTCCTCCTGACTAGGACCAGGTTCACTATTAGGATTTATGAGGCAGGCTCTCTTGGTGGATCTCCAGGCCAAGGTGTGCCACAAAGATCACACAACAGATCTTATGCAAGAGATTTATTGGGGGTGGAAGGAGCAAAAGGCTGTCTCAGGGTATATGAGAGACAGAGACACACAGAGAGAGCAAGAGGGACAGAACAAGAGGGTGATCTGTGATGATGATGACGTAGCTGCTGGCACTGAGTCACTTAAGGCAAGCTGGGGGAGCTCCTGATTTCTAGCGCTCACTCTTGGCATCAACGTTGAAAGCAGGACTGAGAAAGGTGCCATTGAAAGCAGCAATTCTATGGCTCATCGGAGTTACAGACAGGTAGTCTGGGCAGGGGAAACCAAAACAAGTTAAGGTTCCATCCGGAGTGGAAGTCCATGGGTTACTTTGTAGCAAATATTTCGTCTCTGACCAGCTTCTAGGGACTCCAATGCTGTGTCCCCTTTAGTTGTATATTTGTGCTTAGGAAAAATAGATGTTTAAAGCATACACCTTAGAAAAAAGTACACACTACATATGCTTACATTAGTTCTCCTTCATTCAACACACACACACATATAACTAGATATAGGGATTCAGTGTTTCTTTATTTGCTCCTTGCAATGCCCAGTGTGAGTGGTGCCTTTTAAAGGGACCTGGAATCACACTCCTGGGTCATTGAATGAGTGACTAAATATAGAGAAACAAGACCTTCCACCATGGTCACTCTCCAGCCTGCCCTCCAACACACATGCACACATGCACATATATGCACAAATGCACACAGAGAGACAGAGTGTCCACTCCTTCTTTAAGAGTGAAATCTCCTGATGCTGAGAGAATTTAGCCATATTGCGTTGATAGGGAAAAGGTTTACAACTGAGAAATTAGATGTCCCTGCTTCCTTCCTTCCCCTCTGAGGCTAAACAGTGTTGGGTTATCCTGCATTTCCACAGTTTCCTGAGAGTCGTGTCATCCAGATCTCTACAATAATTTCAGGCCTCGGTCAGCTCTTTCCTGGTTGAGGCAGTCCATAGGATACCAAAACAAACAAACAAAAAACTCTTTTTGACCTTTGTGCTCCTTCTGACCAAGAAACCCACGGAGGTGCCAGAGGAGCCAAGCAAGCCCAGGCTCTAGGCAAGCCAAAGAAAAGCATAGGCAGCAGGTCTTCCTTAAGCAGCTAGACCAGAGGGATTGGGTGGGCTCTGGGATTGAGAGAGAGAGGGAGAGGGGCGGGATAGACTCTGGGACTGAGAGGGAGAGGGGCGGGGTGGGCTCTGGGACTGCTGGCAGGACTGGACTAGAAAGGATATTTATAGTGAGGTGACCTTTCTTCCTCTCCCATGGGTTTAGGGTTTCTGGGTCCTCTCTTCATGCTTGGGGGGAAAAGGGGGGACAAATATCAGAGTTTATGAGGGAGGGGCATCAAGAAGAAGTCAGTTCTCATCCATTCAGCCAGCTTGCTACTGTTGGCTGGGCCAAATTCTTGCTTTTAGTGAGGCTACACTGGCCAAAACTGGAAAAACGCTTTGGGCATGGTGTGTGTGTGTGTGTGGAAGAGGAGGAACACGAGAAACAAACTAACTGAAGGGCCACATGGGGCAGCTACTGCTAAAAGCTTACCAAGTAGTCATAAACACTTCCAAACCCCGCTCCCCAGGATCCATCATAGAGGGCGACTCAGGTTAGGGAGGCAAGCAGTCTAACAAAAGTCCAAGTACCAAAGCATGGGCTCTGTGTTCTCAGAAACAGGATTCTCAGGAAATGAGGGGACCCCGAGGAAGAGGTAGAGCTGGAGGGTGGTTTGTGGGAGAGGGAAACTATGCAATCGGGAGTATTCCATCAGGGTTCGAAAGAGGAAAGGCAAAACAGCATGTGGTTGCTCCTGCTGAAATATTAGGTAAATAATAAATACTTCCAACCAGGGATAGAGACGCTTAGAGAGCTGAATATAGCCCTTAAGGAATCCTGGGATTGGGTCCTCAGACAGATCCATCTCCATGTTGGAAACTTGACAGCAAGAGACAAGGGGACATGGGTGGAGACATTCTGTGATGAGGCAAGGAGGAGGTCAATCGCTCTGGCTTTCTCGGCAATTCCTCACACAGCCATGATCGGGACAGTAGGGATTCCCCTGCGGTCTGGAGTCTGCTGACCTTTCTGGGGAAAGGGGAGAGAAGGCAGCTAGTGAATTAGTGGTGCAGGGGCGCGTCCTGCAGAAGGTGCTGAGATTATACATTTATCCTGTGGTGCTGGGGTCTCGCACGCTGGGCAAGCCTCTCACAGAGCCACACCGCAGCTCCAGTGACTGGTATAACAAGGAGAGCTGCCCCTCCGCCTGGCATTTCTCCTTCCCACTCTTTACTTTGAAAACTCTCATTTTCTTTGGCCTCCAAACCTATATGGGCCTACATTTTAGAAAAACACTCTCAAATAAGAAAACTAAAAACAATTTTTGAGACCCACAAGATGGCTCAGCAGGTAAGGTGCTTGCTGTCAGTCCTGATGACCTGACCTCCATTCTCTGACCCATGGGGTAGAAGGAGAGAAACGTCTCTCACAAATTGTCCTCTGACCTCCACACACAATGGAGCACATGTGCTTCCTCCACATACAGAAACAAACAAGTAAAACAAGCATATGTATGTAATTTTAAGAGAATACCACGTCAACTCTGACCCCTTCTCTTTTTATGCTGTTCTTTAAAATGCCCAGCTACACCTGTTCCATTTACTACCTGATATAACTCTCCATTTAAATCTACGTACCAAGTCCTCGGTCGGAAGACATCTAGTGGGCTCTTTTACTCTCAGGCTGTGCCAGGCTGTGCTGCATCAGCCTGGTGTCACCACTATGGTCTTCCCTGGATGTCATGTTTTTCTTCAAGAACTAAAAACATTTTGTACTACCTCTGGAATCAAGGTTTAAATTTCAAGACCTCCATATATTGTCCAAAGCCTGTCCTTATTGCTGTAACCAAATGGCTGGCAAGAAGCAACCAAAGAGGAGTTTCTCTGGGTTCCCAGTCTGAGGAGATACCCTTCCAAGCAGGGAGGCATGAATGAAGCAGCTGGTCACATGGCATCCCATCAGGGAGCTGGAAACACTAAATGCTGGCTTGCTCACTTTCTTTTTCCCTTCCTGTTCAATCTGAGAGCAAGTTCCAGGACAGCCAAGACTACACAGTGAAACCCTGTTTCAAAACAAAACGAAAACAAAAAAAAATTTCTATTCTTTGTGTGACTTGAAAGCTCACCATGATGGAGGGGAGCACCACACACCTGCCATCCAGAACTCGACAGGCTGAGACAAGATAACCTGGAGTTTTGGGTCAGCTGGGTTAAGTAGACCTCATTAGAGAAAGACATGAGAGGAGAGAGAGAGGGAAGCTGGGTCAACAGTGAAAATACTGGGGATACTTCCTGGTAGGGTAACCAGAATACACACTCAAATCCAGATTATCTCTGCCCCTGACCCCGTGGGTAAACTTTTGAGCCAAGAATGGTGGTCCACACCTTTAATCCCAGCACTCAGGAGGCAAAGGCAGGAGTATCTCTGTGAGTTATATAGTTCCAGGACAGCCAGGGCAACATAAAAAGACCTTTGTTGTTACTAAGGGCTGCGTATTTTTTATGTAGATGTGTGTAAGTCACTGAATAGTGTGCAGGCCGCTTTGGAAGCCAGAAAGAGGGTGTCAGAGTTCTTGGAACTAGAGTTCCAGGAGTTCCAGGTGGTTGTGAGTTCCTGAACATGAATACTGGGAACCAAACTCACATCCCCTAGAAGAGCAGCACGCTCTCCTAACTGTGCTCCCCTCCACATGGTGTGAGCATAGGCAAGAAGAGCTGCCCGAGCTAGGCCCTAGAAACAAGGACTCATCATTCCCTCCTTCCCCACCTTGTCTCCTTGACCCACAGGGAGCGGCTGCCTGTCAACTACTTTAAATTTCAGTTCCGGAACGTGGAGTACAGTTCCGGGCGGAACAAGACCTTCCTCTGCTATGTGGTTGAAGTCCAGAACAAGGGAGGCCAAGTGCAGGCCTCTCGGGGCTACCTGGAGGATGAACATGCAGGTGCCCATGCAGAGGAGGCTTTCTTTAACACCATCCTACCGGCCTTCGACCCGGCCCTAAAGTACAATGTCACCTGGTATGTGTCCTCCAGCCCCTGTGCGGCCTGCGCTGACCGAATTCTCAAAACCCTCAGCAAGGCCAAGAACCTGCGCCTGCTCATTCTGGTGGGCCGCCTCTTCATGTGGGAGGAGCCAGAGGTCCAGGCCGCTCTAAAAAAGTTGAAGGAGGCCGGCTGCAAACTGCGCATCATGAAGCCTCAGGACTTCGAGTACATCTGGCAGAATTTTGTGGAGCAGGAAGAGGGTGAATCCAAGGCCTTTGAGCCCTGGGAGGACATTCAGGAGAACTTCCTATATTATGAGGAGAAGCTGGCAGACATCCTGAAGTAGGCAGCCAAGCTCAGCCTTCTGTGAGTTTTCCTGGTGCCCTGGCGCCAACTCTGTATTTACTTGGGTAGAAGACTTGCGGTCAGGTGGGAGGAAATATAATTTGAAGGGAGTGCACTCTTCAGTATTAATTGATTGTAGAAACATTCTCAAACATTGTTTTATTTCCTCTGAATCCCTCTACCTACACGCACATCATGGGGTTGGAAACAGGGCTCCGTCATTAAGAGCACTGGTGTTCTTGTATGGTTCCCAGCACCCATATTGGGTGGGTCACAACTGTCCCACTCCAGGGGACCTAACACCTTCTGGACTCTGGATACTGAATGCACTTGCTCATACTCACAGAGACATACACAAATGTACATAAACATTAGGGCTGGAGAGATGATTTTAGTGGTTATGAGCACTGTTATTCATGCAGAGGATCCAGGTTTGACTCTTAGCATCCACGTGGCAGCTTCCAACCACCCATAACTCCAGTTCCTGGGACTCCAAGACCCTTACTGTGGCCTTTCTAGGTCCCTGTTTCTAAATTCAAAACTTCTGTAATGCAGAGTTCTCATTCTTGGGGACAATTTCTTGCTTTTTTCTTTTGTCATCTTTTTTTTTTGACATTTTATTGTTTCTTTTAAAAAATTTATGGGTGTGGGCATTTTGTATGTACGTTTGTGTACCATGTGCACGTTTGGTACCCAAGGAGAGCAGAAGAGGGCATGGGATCCCCTGGAACTGGAGTTTCATGCAATTGTGAGGCACCACGTGGTACTGGGAATCAAACCCAAGTCCTCTGGAAGAGCACCAAGAGCTCCTAAGTTTGAACCATCTCTCCAGGCCTGTATTCATCTTTTGATTTTAGCCAGATCTGCTGTCCTGCTTTCAGAGGGCTGTTCTTTGAGTTTCTCAGTGGTTACTGAGTGGATGCATAAGGCCAGGGCATTCTTCTTCTTGAGAACAGTCCAGGGAACTCCTGAAGAGTCAAATGTGATCAGGTGAGTAGTGAGTTAGTTTATGCCGGACCGTCTAAAGGGTTAAGAGATGTCTGTAGCTGAAACAGCAGCTCAGAAATAGCCTCCTACAGATGTCAAGAGGTGATAGGAGAACGGGAAATAAAGATGAGCTGTTTAGGCAAATAATTAGTACACAATTAAGGCCAATTTGGCCTCTTGCTGAGGGTAAATTAGACTCTCACAGAAACAGGCCAATTATCCTCAGGAAAGAGGGTAAAAGATCCTTCAATATCTTTTGAATTTGGTCTGATCTAGTTTGCCTCTATGGAACCACTGTGACTGAGCCCCTTTCCAAGGCCAGAGTTGCTGATCAAAATCTAGTAATGGTGAAGGCTCTTCACTGCACTCCTACCTGACTTTAATTCTGGAACGACTCCTATATTCATAAAACGTGGACACATTACGTGTCCATGAAAATCATTCAATTTATGTTTGATGTTTCTTGAAAATGCTGCTTTACAGTCATGCTCTGGAAATCCCGATGTTCCGGAGCCACGGGTAGGCAGGTGTTTGTTATCAGGCATGCATGCGGGGTGGACAGACATCCCCAGGCAGAGCATCTTCATGATCAGCCGACACATTTTCAGTCTGTCCTTATTAGCAAAAGGACAGTGGGCAGTCATGAGGTAGGTTTACGCTGTAAAGTAACCCCTGAAAATACAGAATTCGCTCTAACAATTCCCCAAAGATCTTTGTTAGTGTAGGCCCAACTATTGTAGCTGTACAGCCAGCATAAGACTCACCGGAGTGGTGACCACCAGCTCAACTTTGTTGCGGTCTTCATGGGAGAGAGGGATATGGTGGTGTGTGCCAGAGGCAGAGGCCGGAGGATCATGAGTTAGAGGCTATCTTGGGTTATACCAATTCTCAGACTAACCTAAGCTACCTAAGGAGACCTTGTCTCAAAATAAGTCAAAAACAAACAAAAACCCCAAGAATTTGGAGTGGGAGTGTAGTTCAGTGGTAGAATGCTTACAAAGCCCAAAAATTTGTGCTGGGGTATGCTTGGTTATGGAATCCAAGCAGACATACTGGATTCAACCCCAATGCCACTGACAGTAACAATAATAAAAACTAAGTATTATTATTATATGCCTGTGTTCCAAGAACTAACAGGTAGACTGAAGAGAATGCAGAGTTCATAAGTGAACTTGGGCTACTTTATCCCCCAAACAGCAGCAGCAACTCCCACAAAAATACCACACTTTTTATAAAATTATATTTAATTTTTACTTATTTGTGTGTGGGAGGGGCACATCTCATAACAAACACGTGTAGGTCAGAGGACAACTTGCCAGAGATGTCTTCTGTTTCCACCTCGTGGGTTCTGGGGTGGGAACTCAGGTGTCAGTCTTGGCAGCAGAAGCCTAACCTGAGCTATCTTGCCAGTCCCTCTGAAGACTTTTACAGGCCACTTCTGCCAGCTACCAAACTAGCAAGTCCTCAGGGATTTTAGTTTTCATTAAAATTATGAATTTCACAGCTGATTAAAAAGTTTTAATCTGGGATCACTCTCAGCTTTTAACTGATACTCAGTAAACAATCCAGTATCAGTGGTAAGTACTGTCTAAATCAGCTTGTTTTAAAATACTCTGGTCTGACTCTATGGCTCACCAAGTAAAGGTGCTTGCCACCAATCCTGAAATCCTGAGTTTGATCCATGGGACCCACACTGTGGAGAGAATTGACTCCCAAAAAGTATTCTTCAACCTCCAAACATGCATACACCCCTCCATACACATAAATGTATTTTTAAAAAGAACATTACTCTTCCTTGTGTATACAGATTCAACCAGTATTCTTGAACGCATTAGCACTTCACTGTGCATATCTGAGTCTTCCAGGTTCCTGGGGGGAAGATCAAATGTAACAAAAAAGCTGTAGCTGAGCCTAAATGATCCTAAACAACAGCCCTTCTTAAAGTCCACTAAAAAGCATTCACTAAATAAATGTCTATCTCTTATTTCATTTTCTGCTTTAAGAAATACTAGACTAGCACAGGGAGGCAGAGGCAAACAGCTTTCTGATTGAGACAAGCCTGGTCTGTGTACTAAGTTCTAGGCCACAGCTACACAGCGGAACCCTGTGTCAAGAAAAGCAAAGCAAAGCAGAATCTTTGTACCCTGTATTAAACTAGAGAATCCAAGCAGATCTCCACACCAAAGCAGCAAAGGAAACAATCCCAGCGAGCTCAGCCAGGAACCACTGGAGGCCCTGGAGGAAACATTCAGGGTCTGTTTAGGGAAGGTACAAAGAAGCCTTAGTTATCTCAGAGGGTTGGCTGTTGGGAGTCACCAAGGCTGTCAGTAATGTGCTCTGTTTTCCATGAAGGTCTGTCCGCTGCCACCCAGAGAAGCAGTGACATGGATGGCATCCAGGACATGCCTGTCTTCCCAATTATACTTGGAGTTAGACATCTGACACCAAGCAGTTGTGCTGGAGAAGGCCGCCCTCTGAGAACTCGAAGCACACCTCAGGCTGTCATTCACTCTACTGTGCCTTTTGTAATGTGGCACCAGGCACCTGGGGTAGAGGGTCTCACTGCCTCCCCACGGGTGTTCTCTGAGACAAAGATCCTCAGGTTCGAGGACAGACCTTTGAAATACATCGAGAAGTGTTCTGAGTTGGGCTGGGTTGTTGTTGGTTTTTTAAAAGGCAAAATAGCATCATTAATAAAGGAAATAGTGTGATTTTTCTGGCCTGTTCTTTGAAGAAAGCTGGGCAATGGAAAGTTCCCATGGACAGTGAATGGATACACGGCACAGGGACATTGTAGGCTATGAACCAAGCCATGATATTAGGAAGGGAAAGCCAGGTCTTGACAATGAGGATCTAACTCTCCAAGACTCACTTCTCACCATGGTCCTGACCTTCCATTTTTTTCTAAGAACTGGGGAGATGGCAATGGCTCACTGTATAAAGCTCTTGCTGTAGGCATGAGAACCAGTGTTCAAATTCCCAGAACCCATGCAAAGCAGAATGCAGTAGCATGAGTCCTTAAGCTTAGCACATAATAAAAAATGAACGAGAATCCCTGCAGATGTGCTAGCCAGCCTGGTATACCCAATGGCAACCAGGAGACTGATTCAAACAAGGTGGACGGTGAAGACAGCCACGATGGGTCCTCTCACCTCTGTGTGTATTTCTTCCTGAATGAGATCTAGTTCGCCAGTAGAGTACTTGCCTAGCATCTACAACGCCCTCCCTCCATCCCCAGCACTACTGTAAAATCAAGAAAACACTTTTCCCTGGAATCATTTCTAAATGGTAGCTTATTTGGAGATAATATGGTGGGGGTCACAAGGCTTGGAATTTTGAGCTATCCACACCTCGATGGCCAAGCAATAAACAATTTCCTCCTCACTAGAGAGGGTTCAAAGTACCAGGTTAATGTTCAGACACTGTGAGATTCCAAAGGGCAGCACTGGAAACCACGATAGGATGGTAGCAAGTGTCATTTCCCAAAAGGTTCATGCCTGGGTGCCAGCCACACTCCACCTGGCTTTCCAAGAAGGTTGTGTGCTCATCTATTGTCAGGCCGTGTCTCCTCTCCTCAGGCTTCATGTGTGATCAATCACTGGAATTTGACCCCAAGGCACTTGATCACATTCCCACTAAGGCACTTGATCACATCCCCACTAAGGCCCAGAATGTCACCAACAGCCAATCAAGAGCCCTGCAAAAATGAGCTATAATCTCCCTAAAGCAAGGGAAGCTAGGAGCTAGCAATCCAACTGAGCATTAAGACACTTCCACGGGGGCTGGAGGTGTAGTTGGTAGGGAACAGTCTAACATGAAAGCCTGCAGACTGAATCCACTGTAGGGAAAGAAAGTAAAGATTTGCCACAGAGACAAGATAACCTGTCCAGCACCCTGCTCTAAAGACATTTCTCCTACAGGTGTAAAGACTCAAGGTCCCAATAAAAGCTTTGGTCTCAGTTTGTAATGAACGCCCCCCACAGCAACATGTAGAAATTGTCCCCAGATATAAAAGTGAAACACTTTCTGAACAGCTGCCTCCTATCAGGGTGCAGTGTGATAAGAACACATGTCTAAAGTACCAAGGGTGCGTCACCAGCATTTGCTTCCCTGGTACTTCCACAAGGCTTTTGTAAAACTTAGTTGTTTTTTAACACTGGAAAAAACCACCCATTCCTGAGCAACCAGCATTCACACTAAAGTAAAATCTGCATATGCCTGGCTGTGTGGTCTCTCAGTATGACCACGGCGGGGTAGGAGGGTCCTAGTCCCCCAATAGTTCTAATAACAGAACACTGGCTTTACTCTCCCATTTGGCCTTAGTTTCAGAAGAGGGCCCAATAATTACTGCAGTGCTCCTGAGATCCAGTTAGTTGCGCATTGCCATCTTCTGGGGTAGAAACATGAACCTAGAACCCCACTTGCCACTGAGTCTTTAGAGTAATTTCACCGGCCTCCTGACTAAATCCAGACATGGCCGATCATGTCAACTATGCAGTAGACAGCAAATGGTCCCCACAAACACTCCAGCCCCGCCTCCTAACCAGGTGGACACAATCCTGGTCACACTTACCTCTTACCTTGTTGCTCTCCCCAGTGAACCCGGCTCTTCAAAATTAAGTCAGAGGTTCAGCCTGCCCCCAACACCCAGAAAACAGATGGGCATGCGCAAAAGCTTCAGTGACTCCAGCAGAAAGGTTTATTGTTCCACTCCTGTCTCAATAAGCTGTGGGGAACTACATGTGTAAGTACAGAACAAGCACAATCCTTCCCTACGATGACTTTGATGAATCAGACTAGCACCAAGTGCACAAACATAAAAGACACCAAAGAGTCTCAACAGTTTACCAAGTCTCCCACAATTTCCCGTTAAAAACAAGAGTTAGAATCAATGCTGCCACCTAGTGGCCAGCCAAACAAATCCAGTAGTGGACAAGCAAACAGGTCAGGTGGGCTTACTTAGCTGGTTTCCTCGCCTGCTGACAGGCCTCAGCCTCCTCCCACACTATTTGGGCATAGTGCCCTCCAATCTTCTTAGAATACAGAATCCCACATCTGGCCTGTGACACAGATTCCCTCACACACTGTCCTCTGCCCGTTTTGAGGTCCTACAGTTGCTCAGTCCTACAGCCAAGTAGAGATGACACAAAGACCATGAGCTCATCCCAAATCTCCGTCTGCTCAGAGTGTATACACAGTAATTTTGATGTCTGTCACCTCAAACACCTCTTCGATTATCGCAGATACATTTTCCCACTGCAGACGATCCAAACCACATCCAATCCTGAAAACAAAACAAAAAAAGATCTTATTTTTTCCTGGTCTTTTGGTTAAGATCAAGTCTGAAAACCAACCAAACAAACAAACCCCTCCACTGGTTGTGATAGACATATTTAGGAGACTCCCCCTCCTTCCCTCTTTCTTTGGGCTCTATCTGAAGCACAGTTCTCTGGGCTCAGATGTACAGACAGCCACAGTGAAGAATCTATAGTCAGTTCCTATTGTGAAGCCACTCAACAGTTCTTAGGCAGCCGTCATATGTCTTTGCTTTCCAATTATTTCTTATTACTTTCCAATTATTTCATTCTTTGGCACAAGGTTACTAGCTCAGTTACCCACTTCTGATGAAGACTAACTTCAGTGGATGGAAAATGCACGTACATTTAAAACACACTTACACCAGTGGAATGTTAAGGAGGCTGCAAGGGAGAGGAGGTCCTTTGCAGAAGGAAGGAAACAACGGATGCCCAGAATGCTGGCTGTGGCCCAAGTGAAGTCTGTGACACTGTACTGATCCTCGCCTGCCCTAGGGACAAAGGGAAGCTCAAAACTGCCAATTTCATATGATAGCAAGACACTCAACTTCTGCAAGACTAGCAGTTTAAAAAAAAAAGTTTCTGATACATAAGCCTTGAGTATACTAAAGAAGGGATGATAAGCTGGAGAGAAGGCTCATTGGTTAAGAGCACTGACTGCTCTTCCAAAGAACCCAGCTTCAATTCCCAGCACCCACATGGCAGCTCACAACTGTCTGTAAGTACAGTTCCAGGCGATCTGACACCCTCACACAGACATCCATGTAGGTAAAACACTAATGCACATTAAAAAAGAATTGATGTTGTCACACCCAAAGTCACTTGAGCTTGGTCAGCACTGACTGAAAACTACTAGAGTAATAGACAGAGAAGGGTATGGACCAGTTCCTGAGGAAGCAAAGGGCCACTGAGTATCCAGTGTCATTTAAGTCCTCAAAAGGACAGCAGGGACAGGTCTTGCCTGTCACCCACTGAACAACAAGCAGGCACGCAGCATAAAAGGCAAGAGAGCACTGACAGCTTTCCTGGCACAACTCAACTGGAGGGAGGTGCTCAGTCTCTGTTCTGGGATTCCACGGCCTCAAGAGGAGAGGACACCGCTTTAACACAACTCAGGAATTCAACAGCTGTGTCTGAACTCCAAGGACGCTCCCCACAGAGGAGCTGAGGCAGGTGAATGCCTCTCATTACTCTCTCTGAATCGTTCAACTCAAGCTAGAAAACAGCTGTGCTACGGCCTCACAGCCAATAGGAAGGGAGTTCTGAGACCAAACTTCACCAACCAATCCAGCCCTCCATCTCCTTGCCTGGGCATGGAGAGGTCAGTGACTCCATTCTTCAAGCAATGGGACTTCATAGCCTCTAAGCTCTTCCGCAGGGTCTCATAAGTTGGCTTCTGTGAGGCCCGTTTCTTTGTAATCTGGACACAAAAGGATTCAAACTCTCATTAGCTCCACCTCCCAAAAAAGTGTCAATGAGGAAGCCACCAGATTGCTCTACATCCTCAACCTGAAAGAATAAGCACTTTTTAAAAATAGATTAATCCCTGAATTCGTCTAGAGCAAGGATGGCAGTGTCCTGCAGCCACAGGAGAACCCAGCAATGACTGAGAAACACTCTGCTGTGTAACAAGGAAAACTATGACACAGAAAGCTGTGCCTGTGGCCATGCTTAAGCGAGGCACTGGAATCTGTGCCAGATAAGCGACACATTTGTGCCAAGGTACCCATACTGCCCGAGCAGCGCCCCTCCAAGTCCATTCATTACACAATCATACTCCCTCCTTTTTGTTTCTCTACAAAAGCAGCAGCAAGAGGTAGTTCTTCCAACGGAAAACCATTCTTGGCTTTCAGGACAGCACTCTCGGGTCAGTGTGGCTCCCAACTCTGCATGCTGACCAGAAAAGGTTTAAAGTGGGTTGGCTCTAAATTGCCCCCACAGGCTGTAAGGAAGCCACACCTCTTCTGGGGCCAAAGATGGTGTGGTAAAAATCCCACATCCCCACAGCAGGCAGGAGAGGGCAGGACATTCTGTGGCTCTGCAGTGGACAGGGAACTCTCTCGAGACAAGGTGTCCTTTCGCTGTGACTGAGAAAGGGCAGTGGGTCTCCCTATGTCTGCCACTCTTAGACCACAGGCACAGGAGGCTCACACCGGAGCTGCGGCATAACCTGCTATTCCTAACTCAGTGCTCCCAGCAGCCAGCTCCTCTGGAGCTGAGCAGGTGTCAAATTGGAAGCTGTTTGGCATCCTCTACTGTTTCTGATGGAGCACCGTGATCAAGGCATGGAAATCTATTTGCCAATCTATACAAGATGAAGATTTGGCCCCATCTTACCAAGTAATATATATATCGTCCATCTCTCTTCAGAACAGCCACTTCTCCAGACTTCTTTTCTAAGAAAAAGTTATTTAATAGTAAAAAGGAAAAAGAAAACTGAAACATACATATCCACATTTACACTAAAAAAAATTCCCATAGACCTGAGTATAACTATCCAAATTTCAAATGCATTGTCACCTGTCCATTGAAAAACGTTAATGTTAACTGTCTTGCAATTGTCTTAGAATGTGCTACCATTCAAAATCTGTCATACATGTTTATTTAACAAGATCTTTGTGTATGTGTGTACCTGCGCGTGCGCACGCCTAAGTACAGGTGCCTGTGGAGTCCAGAGAATCCCTGGGACCAGAGTTACAGGCAATTATGAGATACTCAATGTGGAGGTTAAGAATCAAATTCAGGTCTTATTCAAAAGCATTACATACTTTTAATCACTGAGCCACCTCTCCAGAACTCCCTACCCCCAAATTACACCATCTTATATTTTAATTTCTTTCTCTCTCTCTCTCTGTCTCTCTCTCTCTCTGTCTCTCTCTCAGACAGGGTCTCTCACTGAAACTGGAAGGAGCAAATATGTCTGTATTTAACTTTAAAAAATAAAACAAAACAAAATAAAACACATGGGTTCTAGGGATGGAGCTCACTCCCTCAGGCTTGTTCAGCAAGTTCTTTACAAGACGGCACTCTGTCCCCCATCCCAACAGTGACCTTTCACAGTGCTGTATTAAACATTATGAGGAACATTCCCCCACCTCCTGGGCTTCTCTATGTAGCCTTGGCTGTTCTGGAACTTGCTTTGTAGACCACAGAGAGCTGCCTGCCCAGCTATAGAAACATTTCTTAAGGTCCTTGATTATTATCTTACAAGTCTGAAAAGGTAGCTGTTCAGAAGAGGGATGGGCCTAAAATGAGGCCTGAGAAATTATTTCAGAAGCTCCTTGTGTACTGTAAAGCTGTTCTGATCCAAAGCCACTGGTAGAGTGGTGGAGGTCTCGGAAGAAGCCGTTTTCAAACTACTC
>LOEQ01002575.1:164405-176717 GCA_001685075.1 Bramus lutescens
TTTTGAATAAGTTACTACTGGAGGAAACACTTAGGATATAGACATAGAAAAGAATGGCCTTCCATTACTAAGTACTGGAGACTGATCAGTCCCAACCTTGCTTGCCTTGTAAGATCAGACAAGATCAGGTATGTCCAGGGCTACCGGTATGGAAGTAAAGGATAAAACATTCTGAATAGGACCTCAATGGCATTGGAAGTAATCTTAAGAATTGACAAATGGGGTTATGTGAAATTAAGGTTTAGCAAAGTAAATAGCCTGCAGAATGAAAGTTTTAGCATACTACTTCAGATAGGGGGTTAATATCTGCAAAATTATTTGTCAGAGGCAATTGCTCATCCTTAGGGTTGCTGTCCTCCTTTGAGACAAGGTCTCTCATTGGTATAGGGCTCACCAATTAGGCTGGACTAGAGCCCCAGGGGTTGTACTGTTGTCCCTGCCTTCCCAGCTCTGTCTTTATAAACTCACCACCACACCCAGAGTTCTGGACATTCTGGGATCAAGCTCAGGTCTCATGCTCATGAGGCCAGTACTTCACCAACTGAACCCTCTTCCCAGCCCAAGAGCTACAACAATTAAACACCAGAAGAAAAGAACTGCCGGTCAGTAGATAGTCTCCACAGTTCGCAGAAGTAGTACAGAGGGCCAAGGTTTTTCAACGTGACCAACAGTTTCCTTAGCCACCGGGGTAATGTAAATTAACACTTACCCCATTCCTCCTTCTCACCCGAGAAAATAAATTTTCTGGCTCACCTCCAGAAAATACTCACAAATGCCCTTGAGGATACAAGGAAGAAGAACCTTATTTATTGACACTGCTGTTTGTGGAAATGAGTATGGAGGTATCTCAGGATTAAAAAGATCTAGCATGTGTCCCAGCTATACCACTTCTAGGCATGGACCAAAGGATTCTATGCTATCTCAAAGATACTTGCACATTCATATTTACTGCTGTTCTGTGTACAATAACAAGGAAATGAAAACAACCTAGATGGGCCACCAACAGAATGGATAATGAAAATGCCATGCATATGCAGCATAGAATTTTATATAGCCGTAAAAAATGAAATCTGCAAGAAAAGCAGATAAATCTGGAAAGTGTTTTGTGATGAATATTCTTGTTTATCAACTTGACTGTGTCTAGAATTAACTAAAACCCAAGTGACTGGGTACACTTGTTAGGAATTTTTCTTGCCTGAATCATTTGAAATCCAGATCTTTTGAGGTAGGAAGAGCCAACTTCAATCTAGGCCACACCTTCTGCTGGTGATAGCCTGTAAAGGACATAGAAGAAGGGAGCTTTTGCCCATTCTTTGCCTGCTTGCTCTTGCTCCTTCGCTGGCATAGAGTCTATTTCTCCAAAATTCCTAACCTATACTGAAGACCAGCTGAGACATCCATCCTCATGGACTGAGTAACTACTAGATTCTTGGGCTTCTTGTTGGTAGACAGCCATTGTTGGACTAATTGGGCCACAACCTATAAGCCGCTCTAATAAACCTCCTACCCATATATGTATGGATTTGTTCCGCTCTATTCTCCAGAGGAACCTGACTAATGCATGTTACATTACACAAGAGAAGTCTAACTCAAGAAAACCCATACGTTCTCCGTCCTAGACCATAGGCAGTCTTACCTTTGCTTGTGAATATGGGTAAAAGAATGTTTGTGTGGGTAGAGATCATAGGAAGGGCACAAGAGGGGTAGAAGTGGTGCTAAATGTCAGCATTTGGGCACACTGAATATTGTTAGGTACTGTTGTGTTTCTAAGAAACTCCTGAAATAATGAGCCAGGAAAGGGTCGTTCAGGCTAACCATTTAGGCTGTGCTGTAGAATGAGTATACAAAGAATAGTATATATAGGATTTGGTGCTAAAGAAGTTTTAGACACCTGGTATAGGCCATGGAACACCCCATGTAAACACGCTCTGCTATACCAAGTTTTAAATGTCATTGCTGTGGTGGGTACCATTTCTTTGTGTTAATTATGGACTACAGCATAACTCTCAAAGCTTTGCTAGAGCTTTCCTACTTAGTGCTACTTGATGGAGTTTGAAACAGGGTCTCACTGTGTATCCTGGCTGGAACTCTGAAAAGAGAACACCTGTCCTTGAATTCAGACCTCTCTGCTGGGTTAAAGTCATCATGGTGCCCAGGAAGTTTTGAGATTATGTTTTTAGTAGTCATGATTCTGTATATGTTTGTGTGTTTGTAGCCAGTCTCACTCTAGCTAGGTTGACCTGGAATTTACTATGTAAGACATCAGTAGTCTTACCTCAGTGGAGATTTTGGTAAGCAAAATATTTGAACTACTTTCTCAGTAAGTAACAAACCTCCAGCTTGAGGTCGTTTATGGCATATGTAGCTCAGGAGAGTAGCATATTTGAATGCAAGTGTGTGATACAAATTCTATAAGGTTGATCTGCTGCCTTGAGAGCAGGCCTTGCAACAAAAGATGGCGTAACAGTGCTTCTGAGTGTTACTCTGCTGTGGGACAATGGTCTGTGTCCTGTCAATTTTATTTTAAATAAACGCTGATTGGCCAGTAGCCAGGCAGGAAGTATAGGCGGGGTGACCAGACAGGAAGTAGAGGTAGGGCAATGAGAATTCTAAATAGAGGAAAGTTCTTTCTGCAGTCTCGTTACTCAGCCACAGAAGAAGCCAGATGTGACTGCCTTACTGGAAAAGGTACTGAGCTAAGTGGCTAGCATAGGCCAGAATAATGGACTAATATAAGTTATAAGAGCTAATAAGAAGCCTGAGCTAAAGGGCCAATCAGTTGATAACTAATGTAGACCTCTGTGTGATTTCTTTGGGACTTGACGATTGCAGGATCCAGGCAGGACAGAAAACCTCAGACAGCATTACTCTGGTAATATTGAAAGGTGATCACTTTTACTTGCTTAACTGGATTGAGAAACAACAAATTAGTAAGGCACACCTGGGTGTGTCTGGGGGTGTTGCTTATAGGGGATTGCATCCTAAGGGCTCTTGGTACATTTATATGATGCCATTATAGGTAGATGGGGCCTAGTTGGAAGAAGTGGGTTACTGAGGGGAGTATGTGTTCTTGGGAACTATATCCTACCCTGGCCTTTTAAGAGTATTCATTTCTGTGTCCTGTCCACCGTGGTGTGAAATATGGTTCTCAACCTCACACACACCCACAGTGGACTAAAATCCAGTAAAACTGGGCCCAAAAAACTAATTTTTCAGTCACAGCATCACAGAGATAGCTAATATACAAGGTAAGTTGCCAGGAAAAAATAAATAGAAGCATTTTTTAAATGTGAAAATACAATACCATGTGTTTTGTTTGTTCTGTTGGTTAGTCTTCTTGAGGAAAATTTTTATAGCCCAGGCTAGCTCAAACTCTCAGCCTTCTGCCTCAGCCTCTTCAGTGCTGGGATGGCAGATGTTTACCGTCAGCCTAACTATAATGTTTTATGACTGTTCTATATAGTCCTCTTTTTTTTAACTGAATATATACACATCTTTTGTTGACTTTCATATTAATGTAGCATATAGTTAAAAAATAAATTATTGTGTCATAAGAGAGCCTTTACTAATTGACTCATTTAGGTTTTCTCCTTCCCGTTGTAATAGGAGTCCCTACCTGCAGCTGCCTGGAATCTGTAGAGTGAAGCTACAGGACTCTTAACGTGGCCAGACCATGGAGCAGTATACAACAAACAGCAATAGTTCCACAGAGCAGATCGTGGTGCAGGCTGGCCAGATTCAGCAGCAGGTATGGGAGTGAGTGTGCTTTGACCATCACAGTACTGCAGCTGGTGGTGCAGTGGCGAGTTTTCTCTGGTTACTCTGTGGGCCCTATCAGACCCTGTAAGTCTAGATCTCATGGAACTGTTGCCCCTTGGCATCTCTTTGTGAAGATCACTTTAAAAGTAGATTGGTCCTTTGTAACTTACTGAAGGAAAGTCAGGACACCTCTGCTTTACCCTGGGTTCAGTCTGCCGTTTCCCTTGTTTGTGCTGACTTGTGGTAAAGCAAGGGTGTGTCACAATAGACACACCAGTAGTCAGGTTTCAGGCAGTCTGCTGGCCTGTTCTACCAGAGTTTATTCTGGACAGCTGTAGTTTAATATTAGAATAATATTTGGGTGATACTCTGTGGGTGAGTATATATTGAAAAGGAGCTCCTGCTGCTGCCTTTTCCCACAGTACAGTCTACCAGATGTTTGAATTGGTGCACATAAAGCATTTGCCATGCTTTTATCTGGGTTTATAATAGCGAACCTTCTCTTTTTTCCCCCCCCATTCCTGAGCTTTGGAAAAAAAAAAGATGTTTTTATTTGATCACAGGCCAATACTGTTGTCCTGGGTGTGTTTTTTCCTCAGAATAGAGGTTCACTAAGACAGAATAGAGAAAGTATTGGTGGTGAGTTCCAACCCACTGGTCAGGGAGGGACTCCTCCACATTGCAGGGATTAGCTGAGCATGGTAGCTCCCAAGCCTTGCTAGCCTCCTCCTTGTCCTCACTCTGCTAGGCACTGGCAGCTTCCTGCAGCCTCCTTAGGAAATGGGTCTTGGTGAGGCCTTCCTCAGGGGCAGAGTGGGTTTTGGTGGCTTTCTTCCTGGGAGGCATTCCCCAGGATAAGAAGGAATTCGGGTGGCTTTCTGAAAACATTGCCTGTAAAGTGGTCAGTCAGTTGAGTGGGAATAAGTCTTCGTTTGGGGACGTAGAAGAGTAGCTTACCAAGACTAGAATTTGGACCACCGTGACTAGTTCTTCCTTGGTGACGCTTTAATAACTTTAATAGCCCCAGAAATTCTTTGTCATAGTTTCAAGCCTTTAAGACCTGCTGGTTTTGTTCTTGTGACCCTAAGAAAATATAGAAATCTTTAACATAAATGTTTGGCAAAAGGGTAAAATTCCTATTTCTGGGAAGAAGGACTGCATTATAAATTTGTATTGTAAGTCACAGAAGTGTGTTGTAAGGCCCACTCTGGGGACAGCTTGAAGAGTCCAGAACTCTGAAAGCTCCTGTGTGGGGCGAAGCTTTTCAGAGACACTCGCCCCTCCCTCAAGTGATCTCAAGTCTTGAGCTGTGCATTCCCGTTCTGATACATTTCAAGCTCTTCCGTTCCTGTTCTCAGCAGCAGGGTGGTGTCACTGCTGTCCAGTTGCAGACTGAGGCCCAAGTGGCATCCGCCTCAGGCCAGCAAGTCCAGACCCTCCAGGTAGTGGTGCCCTCTCTGATTCTCTGTGAGCACTGCATGAACATTGCCTGCCTGATGCTGTTTATGTTTGGATCTCAAGTTAAATGGCAAAGTCGCATGCCTTTTGTGCTGCTAATCTGTCTCTCAGGCCAGCATGCCAGTGTCTCATGCCAAGACAACTGGTGACTGCTGTGTCTGTTTTCTGAGAAGTATGTGCTAAGTGTCTTTAGAAGTACCAGGAAGCAAGCAACAGGAAGACCTTATACAGGTGGCTTTAGAGCTTACTCAGTACTCAGATGCCTATCCCACCGCTTGGTAAAGTTTCATGAATTGTATTGTACTGGAGAAGTGGGTGCACACATGGACAGACTTGACTGCACTATTATGTTTTGTTTTTGTTAAAAGTGCAGCTTGACTGTTAAACATCCATTGCACTGAGCAAAGTTTTTCTGAGAACTGAATAACCTTTCCTGTATCATGAGCTCTGCAGAGATGATTCCTTATCTTTTTGATGGGCATATTTAAGTGCTAGCATAGATCATGGTGGTAATGCCTCCTGTCCCTGTGCTTGGGATATGGAGGCAGAAAAAATGAGAGTTTGGGACCAGGTTGGGCTCTTTCAAAAAACAAAGCACAGGTTACATTGATAAGCTAAAAAACAAAAACAAGCTGGAGTTAACCGATGTTGATGCTGTTCTTCAGCACCATGTATGGTCAATTTAAATAGCCCAAATTCTTTTGAGAGTAGCAGCATTGGTCGCTTCTGGGTCCATTGAGAGCTAAAGGTTTTGAGAAGTTGGCAAGATTCTGGATCCCTGAATTGGAATGACTTAGTGAGACTTCCAAAGTCAAACTAGCATCTCACTTTATAGCAAGTGCTGCTGAGATCCTTTTGGAGGTAACCACTCCTTCCTGTAAACCAGTGGTTCTCAACTTCCTGATGCTGTGACCTTTAATATAGCTCCTCAAGCTGTGGTGACCCCCAACCATAAAATTATTTTGTTGCTACTTCATAACTAATTTTATTACTACTATGAATCATAATGTAAATATCTGTGTTTTCTAATAGTCTTACGTGACCCCTGTGAAAGAGTCATTTGACCCCATGGGATCATGACTCCACAAGTTGAGGACCACTGCTATAAGGACTTGACCCTTTCAACCCTGCCACTTAGTAGTGTTTGGTGATGTCACGTGGCCAGTTCTATACATACATTAAGAAGTTGATTTTGTCTGTCTTCCTGAACAGTTGAATCTCAGGGGGTGTAGCAGCTTTCTGTTCCTGCTTGCTTCATCTTTGTAATACATGAAACGGTGTCTGGGATTGTCATTAACTACCATAGAATGGGAATGTGACATGCTCTTAACTGTGTGGCTTCTGTCTCATGCATGAGTCCTTGTGATCATCTGTTGTAGACACAGTGAGCTCTTCAGAGTCTCAAATCCTTTATCGCATGCATATATAGCATGTGGGGGGGATAACCAGAAATTTATTGTCTTAAATTTATGTCACCTTTGGGGATTGTTGGCTATACAAGTGTAAAGACATAAGTTTGGATCCATAGAATTCACATAAATATGTGGATTTGCCCCTGTAACCCCAGCACTGGGTGGCAGAAACAGGCAGAACCTGGGGCTAGCTGGCTAAATCAGGGGATACTGTCTCAAAGCAACAAGGTGGCACGCAGTAGGAGATGATATCCAGTGTCAGCTTGTGGCATCCACTTCCACACAGAGGAACAGCCCACAGTACCAGCACAGCGGTGTCAGCTAAAGAAGCTCTAGATTGCATTGCAATGGAAGTGATGGGAATTTTCCTCTGTAAGTCTCATCATTGTAGAAGAATTTTAAATAGTTCTCTCTCTTACTCCTCTAGTAAGGCTTCTGATACATTTCATAACAGCACCTGACAGCATTGGTGTAGCAAAGGGGATTTTAAATGGGGAATTAAGAGAAGAGAATGTCAGCAGATAAGCCATAAAGTCTTTAAAAATCACCAGTTTCTCAGGGGATAGCCCTGAGGTTGAACTACTCCTGATGGTTCTGATGGAGATTGGTAGTGGGAGACCCTAACCATTTTATCTAGGGCAGATTAATCAACTGCACAGTTCACTGATACTGTTGGAATGGACTGTTGCTGGAACTAAGAACGAATATTTTAGTCTGTTGGGTTACAATAGTTCCTTCAAGCAGAGACAGTCTGCAGTAAGAGTTTTTGGGTTTGTCCTGTTACTCATCGCCACTTCCAAAGCAACTTCTGTCTGGACCGTTCTCTCTGAGTTTTCACATTGGGGTTCAAGAGGTGACAGCACATGCAGCGGCTTCTTTCTGGAGTGGTCTGTTGAAACAGAAAACTTGAAGAGTGGAAATCATTACACCATAGCTTTCTGATTTCAGTCTCTCATTGCTTCTGATAATTAAAATAAGTATGCAGATATTTAAGATGCAGTATGCAGAACTCTACTATGATGATCACAGACTGGGACCTATTTCTGGAGTCTTGCAGCTTGATTTTGAGACGGGCTTACCTAGAGCTCACTGTGCAGCCCATCTGTTCTCAAACCCATGCTTCTGCCTCAGCTTCCTGAGTGCTGCAATTACTAGCCCGCCCAGTCCATGAGTCTTTAGTAGTAGACTCCTTAAGTAGCAGCTATTTCTGGGCTCCTTGGAGTCAAGTGGAGGTGAATGTTCATGTTTCCCTTTTGTGTGAGGCCCAGGAGGAACCTTCAAGTGAGCTTTCAGAACTCTTCCTATTCAGCCTCTAGAGTTGGGGCTGTACTTTGATTCACTTCTCAGTTCTCACCATCATTACCTCTCATTGCTGCTTTCCCAGCCTTTACCAGAAACCATTCCTGGGTATCTGTTTGAGAAGGCAAACTAATCTTGGTTTTAAATTCAGCTTGGTTTTGGTGATTAATACCTTATTTATTGAGATTTTCCAGACTCTAAATAGGTTCCATTATATTTGACTTTTAAATATCCAACTTGGCACTTAATCAGAAAGTGAGAGGTATCTGCAGAGATGCAGTGATTAAGAGCACATACTGCTACTGCAGAGGGTCTGAAGTTAGCGCCTAGCATCCACGTGGCAGCTCTTAATCAGCTGGAACTCAAGCCACTGGGGATCTCACATCCCACCCTCTGCAGGATATGCATATAATCTATACTCACACTCACATTCAAACAGACACAGACACGGCAGAGGGGGGAGGCACACATAAAAAGGCTGACTTTCAGGCTAGGCTTAATCTCTGCACTTGGGAGTCAGAGGCAGGAGGATCTGAGTTCAAGGCCAGCTGGCACTACATAGAAAGACCCTGCCTTGGGAGGAAAAAAAGAACTGACTTTCCTAAGTCTGTCTTGCCAAGCTGGACAGTTCCAGTGATAGTGATTATCTTGGTAAAGCCAGTTGTGTTTTACACTGTTTCATTGTTGGTGTTTTATTCCATTCTAGGTTCAGGGGCAGCCATTAATGGTACAAGTCAGTGGAGGCCAGCTAATTACGTCAACTGGCCAACCCATCATGGTCCAGGCTGTGCCGGGTGGACAAGGCCAAACTATCATGCAGGTACCTGTGTCTGGAACACAAGGTTTACAGCAGGTGAGTGGTCTTTTTTAAGTACTTAGACTGTACATCAGTGAAGTCTGGTATGACTGTGGGTGGTGTATATATCTCTGTGTGTACAGGTTTGCACATACGGATGGGGGCCAGGCTTCAGTGTCACGTTTCTTCACATTAGTTTAGCCAGCTTCCAACATTTTTTGAGTTTTGTAGTATTTGAGAGTCCTTAAGAAAACTTGGGCAGTATATAGCCTAACAGAAAGATCCAAGAATGTCTCTAAGACATGGGCTGTGTTCCCTTCCTCTTCCCTTCTAACCTGGAGAGTTGCGGAAACTTGAGGCTGTAGGCATGTCCTTTACATTCTCAGTGGGTAGAAGGCAGCCAACAGAAACCCACCTAGCTGAAAGAAGCTTCCCAGCTGCTAGATCTGTGAAGCAAGGCTCAAGAGGGCCAAGGAACATTGACAGAATGGTGACAAAGCTGGTGGGAAGGGAGATGGGGATCTGCAGGTGGGCCAAGTAGCTGGGCACCCTGACTTTTGGGTTGGGGCTATTCTTGAGTGTAAAGTACTTGAAATTTTGAGTTGTAGGGCATTCCTAAAGGCTTTCTCATTGAATCTTTAGCGCTTTTGTATCCAGTAGTCAAGGAAATAGGATTCTGTACATTGAGCAAACTATTAAGGCTTTTTCCCCTTTTGTCAGTTTATAAGATTTCAAAGAAAAACTTTTAAAACTTGTCAAGTTTCTGATAATACTCCTGGTAAGTGACTATAGCAATTAAGTTAAGAAAGGGAACTAGGTTCAGGTACCACATATGATCTTGTGCTTTCCATGTTTGCTCTGTGAGGTCCGGCACTCCAAAACCTGTAAGCAAAGAAAGCGGGAAGAGGTAGATGAACATTAATGGCAGTGCCAAGTGATGGTGGAAGGTTTAGAACTGAATAGGAATATAATATGTCACACCACCTTATCTATCTACTGCCATGTAACACATTGATTACAACAAGAAGCATTTTGTCACCGTTCTTCTGGCTCACAGTTTAAGGGTACCAGTCCATGGTGGGGAAGACATGGCAACAGGAGCACAAAACGCCTTACGTTGCATCTGCAATCGTGAGGCAGAGTAATGAATGCTGTTGGTCAGCTCACTTTCTCCTGTTTTCACTCGGTTCAGGACCCCAACTCATGGAATGCCACTTGCAGTTAGGATAAGTTTTCCCACCTCAGTTAATCTAATCTAGAAATCCCTTAACTGGCATGCGCAGTGCTTGTTTCCATGGTGATTCTTTATCCAATCAAATTAATGATTGTACATTTCAGTTTCTGTGAATCAAGAATCCTGACAGCCTATCTCTGTCTCTCTCAAGAACCTGATCAAAGTGTTGACCTTGACTGCCATTAGCTTAACACTTGCCTTGGAAAGAATATATTTTTGAAAGTTCTTTTATTCATTTGTAGAGCACTGAAATATTTTTAAGCAAATGTACTTAAAAAAATAACCATGCCAATATTTCTTTTTTTAATGAACACCAATTCTGTAATCTGTAATTATTGATATCCCAAGCAATATTCACTATTATTTGATGATCAGAAAAATAGAAATAAGCTTTTCAATAATTGATAGCTGATATTAGAACAAGACTTCTGTCCTTAAAAGTATTTATTACTCTGTTGTAATTTTGGGAGACAGGGTCTTGTGTAACCCAAACACTAGCCTCAAACTCGCTGTGATCCTGAGGCTGGCCTTGTATTCCTGATCATTTCGCCTCTGCCTCCCAAGTTGTAGAATTACAAGCATGTGCCTCCACATACTTCCTGGTCGCTACAAGAATTTATTCAGCTAGTTTGCAGAAACCTAATGTGTGAGTCTATAGAGAGATGGCTCAGCAGTTATGAATATTAGCTATTCTTCCAGAGGACTCAGATTTGATTTCCAGTACCCACATAGTGGCTTATTCCATATCCAGAGTATCCAACTCCCTCTTCTGGCCTCAGTGGCAGTAGGCACGCACATGGTGAATATATACATGTGGACCAAACATCCATATACATAAAATAAAAATTAAAAATAAAAGCAAAAATAAGGAACCAAAGGAGTCATGTTGATGCCAGTCTTTTTGTGTATTATATTCCATAGATACAATTGGTCCCTCCTGGTCAGATCCAGATCCAGGGTGGGCAGGCTGTGCAAGTACAAGGACAGCAGGGTCAGACCCAACAAATCATCATTCAGCAGCCACAGACTGCAGTCACTGCGGGCCAGACTCAGGTAAGCTACCTAGTTCACATCAAATGTGAATGCAGGGGCCGGGTAGTGGTGGTACATACCCAGAGGCAGAGGTGGGCGGATCTCAGTGAGTTCGAGGCCAGCCTGGTCTACAAGAACTAGTTTCAGGACAGGCTTCAAGGTCACAGAGAAACCCTGTCTTGAAAAAAAAAAAATGAATGCAAAAGAAAGCTATCAAAAACATGCTTGGGTTTTTGGCATCTGTTGAGTATGTCATTGTTTTCTACAGACACAGCAGCAAATTGCTGTCCAGGGACAGCAAGTGGCCCAGACTGCTGAAGGGCAGACTATTGTCTACCAGCCAGTTAATGCAGATGGCACAATTCTCCAGCAAGGTAAGCTGCAGGGCATTCGTTTTAGCCTTAGAGACCTGTGAGTGCTTCAGAGTTGTTGTGAAGTCCACACCACATTTAAACAATAGGGTTCCCACTAGACCTCACAGTTCTTATCACCATATATGACCAACCCATTGCTGCTTATAGATTAGCATTCCTACAGTGTAGTTCTAGGCCTCTAATGTGATCATATAGTTGCTTACTTTAGAGTCAAGAGGATTTCTCCCCTAGCTAAGGTGATGTAAGCACACAGAAGTGTGCCCTAGGAAGAGATGCATACACATAAGAAGTCTAGACTTGGCTTGGGCAGAGACATGCTCACAGTAGACTTCAATACTTTGAAGCTGACTTTAAGTCCAGAGAGGTCATATCAGTCAGATTCCACAATGGTTTGGTCGAGACCAAGACTGTGCAGTCTACTAGATGCAGAGGGTGCACTAGCTCTGTGTTACTCATATAGGAGGGAGCCAGGCTGCACTGAGCCCTGATGAGGCCTCTTCCCGTGTGACTCGGTTCCACATAGAAAAGCAGCAGTGGCGGCTGTGTTGGTAGTGAGAATGGTGCTGCAGTAGGGAGGTCTCCACATCTCCGTGCCTTTTTGATACCCTTGTTGGGATGTACAATATGGGGGGTGAAGTATAATTGATACAGAACTGGGTCCTAGGCCATTAACAGAGACTTCTAAAATGAACTCGCACAGACCGCATTAGCAAAATGGAGTACAGGGGTAGGAGAGGGTGTTTGCTTTCTCCCAGGTGTTTGTTAGTGCATTTTTCCAGGAGAGTATGCGAGAACCAGGTGGAAGGGACTAACTGTCTTCCCTTCTTTCTGTTCTGTGTGCCTGTTTTTTTGTTTTGTTTGGTTTTCTTAAAGTTACAGTCCCTGTTTCAGGCATGATCACCATCCCAGCAGCCAGTTTGGCAGGAGCACAAATTGTTCAGACAGGAG
>LOEQ01002576.1:0-16482 GCA_001685075.1 Bramus lutescens
TTTCTGGAAGGCTCTTAATATTTTTCTGCTTCTTAAAACAGGAAGTGATGCCGTTCTATGGGCAAACATAGTCTACCCAGAAGGCCCCAATTCAGTGTGAAGTAGTACCCCTGGCCAAGTGTGTGGACCCCGTGGCCCAAATAAAGCCTCTTTTCTTCTAGTTCTTACCTCAGATTGGATGCATTATTTATTTTCCATCTAAGGGTCAAAAAACTTAGATAAGCAGAGTCATAAGGAAAAAAAACTAATTGTTAATCTGCCTTTAGGTACTGATTTCTGGCCCTTAAGATATACTTAACCTTGGTCCTTGTACCAATCCTATGGTGTATGTATTGTTTCCATTTTGGAGCAATTGAGTAGCTTATTCAAGGTCATTTATTCAGGTAGAAATGGGGAAGCAATTACATGGACCCAATCCTGATTGCCTCCAAAGTTTATGGAGTTTAGTCAGTGTGAAAAATCACCAAACTGACAGATGCACTTCCACATAGTTTAGGATTCAAAGCCTAACTCTTCTGCTTCCTTCTTTGTTTTGCCTACTGGTGTTGGATCTGAGGCTCTGTGCATGTTCAAGGCAAGTACTTTGCCACTGAACAATAATCAAAGCAAGGGTTTTTGTTTTGTTTTGCTTTGTCTTTTATTTGCTATTCATTTTTAGCCAGGGTTTTTGATAAACTGTTCAGGTTGGATCTGAACTCACTCTCTCGCCTAGGCAGGCCTAGAATTTTCAGTCCTCCTGCCTGCACCACAAGGCTGAGCGCTAACCCACCTTGTGAGTTAGGTTCTGCTGTTTCTAGTCACGCACCATGACTTGTGAGCACAGCCCTTGCTGGCCAGAGTCATTACACTGCTCACACTCCATCACCAATTATGTATGAAGACTTTAGCCCTGTGTATCCAGGAAAAAGCCAGCCCAACTTCGTTGCAGGTGTAGCAGCAGGCGGGCAAGAGACAGACTGTGAAATTGCTGAGCTCCATTTTACCATAATGAGCCGCAGAGGTGAAACAAGGCAGGTTCTCGATAGAAAACAAGCAGATGCTTGGACTTGACCATGCTTCCTCTTCTGTCTCCCTCGTTTGCTCTTTGTCCCCTCCTCTAACTCCGCTCTCCACTTCACCCTCATTCACTCCTGTGCTCCCAAAACTACACACAAACTTTAAGTAAGAGGACGGATTTGGGCAGTTATGAGAACACAAAGAAGGGAGTGTTCTGTGATGGCTGAAAGGAAACGGCCTAGCAAGGCTGACTCCGGGCTCCAGTTTCTCTTGAGCAGCGTTTCTTGTTATTTCAAGGCACACTGACTATAACAGCATCCAAAGCCACTGCACATCAGTTCCTTTTATCAGCCCAAGTGAGACTTCCTGTGGACTGGCCCAGCTTCCTGATATATTTCCTTTTTCCTTTGGCAGAACAAAGAAAACCATAGCTCTAAGGATCCTTGGGAGCAAACATAATTTAGCACTGAAGCATCTATTATTTTAAAGTTCCATTCTCATCGCCTAAGGCCAAATGCTCACCTTCACATTCTTCTCCCACAGCATTCTGTCAGCATGTGGAGGGGGGGGGGCGCGTGAGACTATCAGGGCTCAGGGGCCCACCTGAATACAGTCTACTTGTGGTTTGATTTCATTTTTAAAACATGGAAAATGAAGGCAACTGTTTGTGTGCCTCTCTTGCCTCTCACAGCAACTCTCGCACAGCGTCTGCCTAATATGCCCCTCCTTTGAACTCTCGCAGATTAAGAGGGCATTGGGCAGAAAATGCAGATTAGGTCTCAAGATTCAGTGCCTTGGGAAGTGAGAAGTGGGCAAATCGACCATCAGCATAGATTACGGATCTGTATTCCCTAAAGGACACATCCAATAATAAATGTGGTTCCCAGAGTGAAGGCACTGGGGCTTACAAGGACTTCGATCCTTGATCGGGTTATGATTCCATTCCTGACCGTTGTCATGCTCAGATGAGGAACTGGGGGAGACACCCATTCTATAGGTACCACTTTGAGCAGCTAAGCAATCACATTGTGAAGATGGGCTTTTTGTTTATGGTGACCAGTGACTTAGAACAGGAAAATGCTCACATTGGCATCTACTCTTTGGCATGGACATCTCAAGAAGAGCAATTCATTGTGGTTAAGTGATACAAAATTGTTTTAGCCCAGTTCTTCATGGTAACAGCTCTAGAAAGAAACAGGTTGAAAGGATGTTCTTCAAGGAACAAAATAATTCAGATACTCTCTGGGAAGAGGAGCGTGGGTGAAGGCGTGCATCTGCGCTGGGGTAGCCAGGGTTGATGATACCAAGTGGAAGGAAGAGACTTGAGTCATCAGCATGTATTGTTGGTTTCCAGATACTGGAGTCTGCCTCTCTCTTTGTACCCAGGCCTGATACTGTCAGGCCTTCTAGGAAAAAGACCCTTGAATTCTCTTACAAATTTCCCTTTAGCCCTGACACACTGTAAAGAACTGCTCAGATATGACTCCATCTTCCTCCATAATAGAGTCCACAAATTCCATAATGAAATCTCACTCAACAGGGATCTTTAGGACAGCCCTATAGGGTCCAAGGCTTTAGGGACACCTGTACTTCCTGTATTTTCCAGAAGATAATGAACATCCCCTTCCTCTGCTTCAGGAAAAGGGCATGCAAACCATCTTTCCCAGAAAGCTTTGGGGATGAATCCTGCAGTTTGGGTTTGCTGCTCTGGGCTGCTAAGCTGTTCCTTCTGGAGAGTCACAGATCTGTATGGATTGTCCGGGTCTGCACTGCAGTGAAGGAAATAACACAACCCACTCCTTCACCCCCACCTCCCTGCTCTCCCTGCCTTCGACCCCCAAGAGTCTTGTGGACCAGCCATTCGCAGGCAGTGGGGCCTGCCCGAGTTCATTGCAATTAATCTTTTTCTTCCCATCAGTGTGGACTGGATTTGACCCAGACTCTTCCCTTCCCAGAGCACCCTCTTAAAAAAAATTTTTTTTTAAACCCTATGTGTATTTCATGGGAAATTTCACACGCCTGTTTCTGATTCATTTTCAATTAAAGGCTCAAAATACTGGTTTTGTAAGAGTCCTTTGATGATTCCAAATTTTGTTGGTTCATTCTTTCTGTCCTCCTAAATGTCCATAGAAGTTTATTAAATGTCACTCCCACATTTGCATGCTTAATTGTTACAAAATAATTGGAAACAGGAGAGGCTGTTTTATTACTGTGCACAATGAAAGAGCATTTATGGAGTGTGGAGAAAGAAATGTCTTAGAGATAAACTAGAAAAATAAGGGCAGAGGTGAACGCCTATAGTAAGGTCTAGTGGGGTCTCAGAGCTCAGACTTTTCTGGAAGGGAGAAGGGAGTGTTGTAAACACATGAGTGTCTCCTACTTCATTCAAATGGAACTCATGAGCACTCATTTATCTAGGCAGCCTCATCAGAGAGGGAACAGGTAGACTGGCCATTTTGAGATACTAATTTTAATGAATTTTAAAATTCCTTCTGATTAGAGGGAGTTAGAGGTCTGTAATCACCACAAGCCTCATTCTTCATTTCCTTCTTGGTCATGAGGAACATGGGTGGCAAGCCTGTCTAGGTACACCTCTGTAAGAGCTCTCTAGCTCTCATAAAAGTTTCTGGAGTCTATGTGTCTGTCCTCTAAAAAACTTAAGTGAGCCCCAGGTTTTGTGCCTGGTCTTGCTTAGGCCAGCTGGGTGACATTGGACATGCTAGTCTGTCTTTCTTAACTTCATCTTTTCTGTCTGCACAAAAGAATTGAGACTAGCAGAATGTACTTCTTGCTATGTAGACTTGGTAACAGCCTGGAGTAGTGAGATGCTGTGGGTTTCTTGAAGAAAAGCATCTATTCATAACTCCAGTTCAAGTAACTACCAGGTTGCTGATTTGGAGGATATTCTTGTTGCCAGGGGTATGCCAGACTCAGAGCCTCAGTTGGACTCTTCAGAGAGAGAGAGAGAGAGAGCCTGCCCACTTCTCTTTCTTGTGAGGAACGCCCTACTAGTATTCTGTCAGTTGAAGTTTGAACATGTAACTTTGTGTTCACACAACGCAATGCGCAAACAATGCAGTGTGTGGTCAAGTCACTTCTTGCCTAAGAAAGGTGATGCAAATTCTGAGTGGAGTTGGTAGAGGCTTACTGTAGGGTTTTGCCAGATACCGTGCTGGTGACAAAAGGATTTTTTGAAAATTTGGAGACTGAGGCTGGGGAGATGATTCAGTAAAGAAAGTGGTTGCCATCCAAATGTGAGGGCCCAAATTTGAATCCTGAGATTTTGTATAAAGCTGCCTGCAAGAGCGCACATCAATAATCCCGGTATTCCTATAATCATGTGAGAGACTGAGACACGGGAACAAGTCCCCAGAAACGTGTAGGCCAGCTAGTCTGTCATACACAGGAGTAAACAAGGGGAGACCCTGTCTAAAACAGGATGAAAGACATGGACCGACATCTGAGCTTGTTCTCTGACCTCCACAATCCTTCCATGTCATGAACACACACACACACACACACACAGATTTTTAAGTTTTAAGCATGAATACCTAAATTCAATCCCACTCGTTTTTAGTTGTGTGATCATAGGCTGGATACATACTTTTCTCTCATTTCCTATCGGCAAAGTAAGGATGACAATGATAATAACAATTAGTTTCACAATAGCACTTTCTACCTGCATTATTAAGTATCAGACACAAAAGATGCATCAAGGAAAGGTACTTCGTAATTGTTGATCATGGCTGTATACACTTGTAATCCCCGCACTGAGGAGAGTGAGGCAGGAGAACTAAGTTCCAGGCCAGGATGAGCTACATAGCAAGGCCTTATGTCAAGAAAGAAAGAAAGAAAGAGAGAGAGAGAGGGAGAGCAAGAGGGAGAGAGAGAGAAAGAGAGAGAGAGAGAGAGAGAGAGAGAGAGTTTTATAAATGTAAAGAACATACAAGTTATACTATTTTCCTCCTGGTCAGCATTTAAATGTAACACAACAAACGTTGCTCCCCCTTCCCTGCCTCCCCCCCCGTACTAAGATTTCCAAAAATGGTTGAATTTGGTTGAATTGGACAATTAGCTACTTAACTCATATCTCTTTGTTCACATAGACTTTACCCCTAGCAGTGCACCCCACAGATCAAACGTTCCTTATTCCTCTTTTCCCTCCCTTGTATCCGGCTATTGTTTTGGTTGTGAAACTCCCAACTCAATCAATGGGGTTTTTGCGTAAAAAGCATAAAGAGATGGCAGGATGTGACTGTGGACTCAGGAATTCCAGGCTTGTGCTGTTGATAAAGAGACTCATGTCAAACAAACAAAATTGAAGACCGTTAGAAAAACAGCCGGTCCAACCTGAGCTACGTAGGCCCATTGTTTTCAGGTTTATGTCTGCCTTTCTAGAGCCAGGACATCCTCACCTATAAAACACATGACCTTTCCAGAGCATTCCCTAGGAAGAGTTTGTGAAATGTCCCTTTTTGGCTGGCCAGATGCTTTCTGGGTGCCTCGTCTCATTCTTCTGGGGCCTCTCTTCTGCTGTTTCCTTAGTATCTGCCCAAACCTACTTTTTTTTTGTCGGGAATAATGGTGGCCCTCACCCAATGAGCCCAAGGAGGGTTTTCTTTACTCTCGCGGCCTTCTCAGCACTTTAAGAAGGTCACATCTCTGTCCTGATGTTGCACTAAGCCACCAAATATGATGATATCATCAGAGATGGTGCGAAGAAGAAAGTTTGCCCCACCCTACCTGGACTGAATTAATCAAATAGAAAGATGGGAAATTAAATTTCCTCTTTGCGTCTTAAGCATTGTGTGTGTATTTCAGTCTGAAATTAAGAACTCCTTGGGTCCTTTTCTGTGTAGGGTTGAACTACTGCATGCGTTAACTTTATTCCTGACCAACGGGAATGATATTTCTAAGTCCATGTAGCTGAACACTACATTGTTTGACCACTATATCCCATCTCTTTCGAGACTACTGTTAGAGCAAGATCAGGCCTGCTGCCTTTGTCTCCTGGAAAATAAAGTTATTCTCCAAATCTATATGTCTCATTGAATGAGCATTCTGCATTTCCCCCAAAACCTATGATCAAAGGTAAAAAGATTACTAAATATCACAATTACTAAACACACACACACACACATACACACACTTCAAATTAGAAAAGTCACATCACCCAATGGAAGCAAAGGCAGCCTTTCAGAATTCTTCTGTTAGTTGGTATCAACTGTTTTATAAGGTTTAATTGTAGACAGTTTCTGACAAACACAATGTCCTAAATCTTTACCATGGCCCATGTTGTGCCCAGATGTTTACAACATATTCAAGCAGCTAATATATTGCTTTCTAGTCTTTTTAGGAACTATATTCTTGGGTTCTATTTGAGTAAAGGGGTTATATTTGATAGTTCTGTGGGGTGGTCAAATACTTAACAAAACAGACTTATACAAGTAAAGAATTGTTTGGGCTTATAGCTTCAGAGAGTCTCAGTCCATCCTAGTGGAGAACCATGGTAGAGTTCTTGTCATTGCAATTGTGTGGTGATGCCTCCTTGCTTCAAAGTGGACCAGGAACCCAAGAACATTCTACAGTCAGGAATGGGGCTTTAGCTTTTGAAGACCTGTTCCTAGTGACCAACTTCCTTGAGCCATCATTTGCCTCCCATAATTTCCATATTTTCCCTAAACATCACAATCAGCTGGGAAAATGAGCCCTCAGAATACAAGTCTGCAGGAGGCATTCAGCAGTTAGCCTACAACAGGGAGCAATACTCCTTTTAAGGTGCTATAAGATAGTCAAACACATCAATTTTAAGTTATTCATGGTTAAGAAACTCCCCTAGAGATATGACTACTGGATACACCTTTTTGGGAAGGGAAGGGAGATTGAGCTAGAGTCTCACTTATAATCCTGGATGGCCTGGAACTTGCTACATAGATTAGGTTGGCCTCAAACTCTCAATTATCCACCTGCCTCCTGAGTTCTGGGATTAAAGGCATGATGCATCCCTGATACATTAAAGCCATTATACACCCTTGTGCTCATGGAATTAAAGTGACAAAATACATTTTAAAAGAAGAGATTTAGGAAACCTCCTTAGTGTTTCTGAGCCTTCTTGTCCCTGTCTTAGAGGCCAAGGCAAATGGAATATTAAGGCAGCTGTCTTTATTTGTTGTCCAAATGAACCTTGTGCTAGAAGGAAGATGCCCTGTTCTTCCCTGACCAATACAACAGTGAGAGTGGCTATATTGAGATGTGAGATGCTCCTAGTGCAAAGAAGGAATTTTTTTTTTAGATAGAAGTAATTTTTTTACCACAGAGCCCAGGATAGCCTCGAACTGTTGGTCTCTTGCCTCATTCTGTCCAGTGTTGAAACTGTAGGCGTATACCACCACACTCAACTCGAGGAAGCACTTTTTAATCCAATTTAATGTAATTTTAAATAATACCAATAAAATTACTGTCCAAACCATAATCTTAAACTCTGGGTTGAGTTGGAAGAATCTGCTTACATGTGTTCTTTTTATGAGCAGTGGGTTGGTTGTGTACACGGAGATCGGTGCTTCCATTAATCCTTTAGTTATTGTTGTCTTATTGCTTTCTGAGACAGTCTCTTGTAGCCCAGACTGATCTCAACCACACTATGTAGTAACACTGGCCTTGAAGTCCTGTTTCTTTTGCTCTGTCCCCCACTACACTTATGAGCCACCAGGCTTAACTACTGCCATTACCCTATGGTGAATTTCAAAATGAGGTGCAGTTGATGTTCATTGTTACTCGGTTACCATCCATGCTAACCCAGTTTCAACAACCAAATCTCTGCTACCACTAAGAATATAATACTAATTTTTCCGTCATGTGATAATGGAGGCAATAGAAATTTACCAAAAGGGTATTTACAAGTCATGACTGAATGTGTACTCGATTTGTTGAAGAAGAATATGGGTCTTGGTATATACCCTCTTGTTGGAAAAAATAAGGTTGGCCAAAGAGTAGCCCTTACATAACACAGTAACTTTGGTTTCCTTTTTGAAAAATACTGGCATGGACCCAAATTCTTCTTAAGGTTGTTTTCAGCTCTAATGCTTTCTGCTTTATGCCACCATGAAAATATTATTTCCTATTGTGTAGGGCTCCATACTCTTAACAGTTGGTTTGTTTCTTTAGTTCCCACATCTCTGTAACTCTTTGTAAGAGGACTTCTCCTTAACTATCAATGTGAACAAAGTAACTTAATTTGGGAAATAACCAGCTGGATGGTCCAGGAAAGTCAGTTCCCATCTAGAGTATTCTTTCTAAACCTATTTTTGTTTTGGGGTGCCTTGGTTTCAAAGATGTGTGTTCTTAGTATCCCAAGAGGTAAAGCAACTTATCTACAGCCTTCCTGCCCTGTCCCGTGGCTAATGGCATTATGGATGTCATGCTGTACTCAGTAAAGCTTTAGAATCATCGTCAGATTAAACACTCCATCCTTCTCCTCGAAACATTTTGCCTCGTTGCTAAGTTCTCTCCCTTGATGAGACCCATGGTTACTTTTGGATCATACATGCTCAGGTCCACGTCATTGTGGAGGCCAATTCTGGGTCTATCACTGCATCTCTAGCATGAGCTTGTGAGTCGGATTGTTTAAAACAAAAATGGACAGACTCTTCCAAGAAAATGAGGTCGAATTCCCCTGAGGTCTAACTACCTTACAAGTTTTGATGGTGGTGGACTGTTGTGGTCCTGATTCATACTAAAACCACCCTCCAGGAAGAATAAAATGCACACCTGCCCACAGGCCGCAGGGAGTGCCCGGGGTCGAGCAGCCTCATCCTGGTTACTTGTAGGATTTAGAGTGGTCCCGTAGCTGGGCATTTTCACAGTCACTTCTCCCGCCTTGAAATACTTTCCCTCCATCCTTCTCAGATGAGTGCATGTTTTCAGGGTCTGGATGTTTCTTTGTAAGGCTTGCTCTGAGTTCTGGGAGGGCCTGGACTTTGCCAGTTTTTCTTTGTGTCATAAGCACATGACATGTCTTTATGTATTCACTGAATAGTTTCCATGTGCCAGGGACCAAGGTACAGTAGTAAAAAAGATAGCTGTAGTTCCTTCTTTGGCAGAAATTCTACTCAAGCTGAGCAAGCAGGTATTTAGCTCTAAGGGTTCTGTGTGAAAGGGGAACTGGGGAGTGCCCCAGAGTCTGACATGGGGACCTAACCTAGTCTCAGAGGTCAAAGGTTTCCCTAAGGAAGTAACATTTGCGCTGAACCCTAAATGATAAGCGGGAGCAAGTATGAAAGAGAGCAGGCTTTTGATAAGTCTTTGCTAATGACTGGATAGATGAAAAGCCTGCTTCACTCCGTGGCCACTCCAGACCCTGCTAAATTAGGTCTCAGAAGCTTAGTCATTCTAACCATAGTCCTGTCATGGTACTATCTGTGTGGCCACAAGTTGTCCCCTTAGCCACTTTTATATTTCATAAAGAAAAGTAGAGAGTAATAAAGAATATTTGAAAAGACTATTATCCTTGAAGGTATTATCAGGCAGCTGTTTTACCAAGACCTAGAGTGAATGTTTAGACCCCTCTAATTAGACTAGCACATCTACAAACTTCAAGGGTAGGATAATTCTGGATAGTTGTCTTCTGCCTTGGAAGATTCCACCCTTGTTTCAGCTTACTGTAACTCCAAGCTGGTAAAGTCAAGATTTTTCTGGGAAGCCAGAGTTCTAGAACATTTACTCACTGGCTTTGACAAGAACCTCTCTTTGACGGGGCCTGGATCTCCCCTGCCTTAGGTTTCCTCAACTGCAGATCATGGAGATTCTGCCAATGATAATTTACCTCAAAGTGATGTTGTAATGAAGATGGCAGTAAAAGCATTTTGCAAGATCAAAAAAAAAAAAGGCTTCCTAGCAAGCATGAGGCATGCTATCTCTATCTAGTGTTTGCTAGAATTTCAGAGGAAACTCTCTGATCTAAAAGTCTAAAGAGATACAAGACTGGCATTGGCTTTCAAGTTCTTTTTGGAATTTCTGTGCTTTTTACCTCAGTATTATTTAAAACAACATTGGCAGAAAGACTCAGCAATGTTGTTGCTGATGGTGCGGTGCTGATGTTGGTGTGGAGCTAATGTTATGTGGTGTTGATGTGTGGAGCTGTTGTTGTGTGGAGCTGATGTTGTGTGGTGCTGATGTTGTGTGGAGCTGTTGTTGTGTGGTGTTGATGTTGTATGGAGTTGTTGTTGTGTGGAGCTGATGTTGTGTGGTGCTGATGTTGTATAGTGTTGATAGTGGTGTGGAGCTGATGTTTATGTGGAGCTGATGTGTGATTCTGATGTTGGTGTGGTGCTGACGCTGTGAGTTGCTGATGTTGATGTGCACCTGATGTTGGTGGTATTGATATGTGGACCTGATATTGGTGTAGAGTTGATGCTGTGTGGTGCTGATGTTTATTTTGTGTTATTAATATTGTATGATGCTGATGTTTGTGTGGTGTTAATGCTGTGTGCTGCTGATGGCATGCAGCTGATGTTGGTGTGCAGCGATGTTAGTGTGCAGCTGATGTTGGTGTGCAGCTGACGTTGGTGGTGCTGATGCTGATGTGGAGTTGATATTGGTATGGTGTTGATGCTGTGTGGTGCTGATGTGTGGAGCTGATGTTGGTGTGGAGCTGATATTGGTGATGCTGATGTTGGTGTGGTTCTGGTGTTGATCTTGGTAGTGTTAGTGCTGGTGTGGTGCTGAGCACAAAGGAGACTTCTAGCAGTACCTTCTCATCAAGGCTGTATGGATTCCATCTATGATATGCATTTTCCCAGTGAGAGGAGCTAAGGTTCACAAAACTCAAGCAACTGACCAAAGAATTTGCAACTGGTACAGTCTCCCTGATCCCAAAGTCCTTACTCACAACATGTGTGAAACAGTTTGAGCTTTTCAGAATAAGAGCTCTGAGTTGCTAAGTGATGAAACATATACTATTAATTATTCCTGCCTTGGAATACACAAGTGTTAACATTAGTGGGAGTTTATTTTTGCAATTCCTCTGGCCTTCTGGTGTTTCCACATTCCTTCACCCCTTTTCCTAACTGTATTCTCTCTTGACATTTGAAGAAAGGAGGAAAAGCTATTTTCATAACTGTCCAAGTAGAAAATGACTTACATGAGAAGTAGTGAGATCCACAGAGAAGGACTGGAACGGAGTCATGCCATTTGCTGAAAAGCTGCCATGGAAGCCTTGTGGGTGTACCAGGACGCTGCTTATGTTTTATCAACAGTGTCTTAAACAATCACCAGGGTCCCTTTACTTCCCTAGCCCTCACCTACATCATTCTGCTGCATGATCTAGTGAGAAAATAGCACTTCTGGCTTCTTGCTGTGGAAACAATAAGTTTGGCCGGTGCCACTTTCATTTCCCCACTAGGGAATCTGAGAGATGACCTGATTGAATTGCACCCGCAAAGGTCATGCTTTGAATTCAAGGCTGGGGAGAAAAAGTGAAGAAAACATTTTGCACTGATATCCCATGTGTCCCGAACACACTGGGGCCTCCCCTTGCTGCGCTGTGGTCTGCTGATAAGGATAACATGGATGGCAAGTGGCACATTTCCAGGACAAAGGAAAGTCTCTGATTTATTGTTTGAAAGAATCCACTGTCCACACAGGAGCAGGGTTAGTGAATGAGATGTGGATGAGAGAAAAGGCAAGGCTGTCTAGGGGTAGAGTGGGACAAGAAAGGCCCACCAGACTGCTTAGGAGTGCCATCTGGGGAGTATTTGCATGGTCGGGAGGTAGAAAAAGGTCACTGTAGTTGATGGTGTACAGAGGGCTTGAGAGTCAGCCTGTTAGAAATGGAGGCTCATACTTGGTAGAAGAGCAAACCTGGTTCGCACAACGCAGCCCATTTAGGAGTCATAGCAAAAGCTCCAGGAGGCTTAGAGAAGTAGATCTGGTTTTGACTTTAAATTCAAGACTTCTGCTCGCCCCGCCTCCTCCAAGCCAAAACGTCAGAAAGGGCCTGGTTTCCCTTTACAGAGTACAAAATAAACAGACCCTCAACAGTAGAGAGGGGCCCATTTCCCCAGCCCCTCATGCCAGAGCTGGAGGTGGGGGCCGTGGGGAGCAGCAGTTTTTCTTCTGTCTGGTTAGGATTTGACCATTGATTTTCATTTTCTCCAACCTCTGTTTTCTAGAAGCCTGCCTGTGCGGAAGCACGGGAATAAGGGAGATTTTGGGGCGCCCTTGCCAGACTTCAAAGGGTGTGGAGTTTTCAGTCTTGAGAGTTTGGGAAAGCGGTTCCAAGACTAAACGCTGTAGGGTGGGGATTGAACCCACCCTCTGGGCCAGGATGGCAAACTCCAGGCTCCCGGCTGTGTTCTCCCAGCCTAGGAGAATGTCCAGCCCTGGGCATCTCCGGGTCAGCTGTGGTTAGCCTGGCCACAGGGCCCTGCATTCCTTTTGGTCTTAGCTGGGTTTGGGGTGGGTGTGACCAAGGGTTTACTCTGGAGAAAATGGAGACAAAGCGTCTAAATTGGGCAGAATCTTCAATCTAATGACTTGTTTACCATCGTGTGTGCTTTTTCCAGGGCAGGGAGGGGAAAGAGGACAGGGCTCGCGCTCACTGTGGGCATGGGCTCACTGTGGGCACTTGGCACACGGTTGTTTTTCATTTGGAAGGGGTAGGACAGGCAACCCCAGCGCAGCAGCCAGGCACCCTTCTGGAAGCCACTGGCCAAGCAAAGAGGTGCACTGTGTAATTTTCCAAGGCGGGAAGAAGCGGTGAGACTTCTGCCTCTGCCCATGGTTCAGCTTCCGGGAAACAAACAGCTCTCCTCAAAGAAGGCCCAGCTCCACCACATGAAAGGCCTTGCTTCCTCCCACTTCAGCTTCGAGCCACCCAAGAAAGCACCCTCTTCACCCCTGCTCCAAGTGTAGCTCAAACCCAAGGACCCAGTCAGGAATGAAGAACACCTGTGATGTGGCTAAGGAACAGGTTCCTGGACCCAAAATGGTCAGCAGAGGGGTCCAGTAGATCAATAGTGGTCCCTGCCACCCACCCCACCACTAATATTTTATTTTATTTTATTTTTTACTTAGTGTTTGCTAAGTGTAAAACACTCCAAAAAAAGTGTTCATCACAGTTAGGGGACTTGTTCTTACTAATTCTGGAAGTTATCTTGTAGCTCAGGTATATAACTTCCGGGACACTTAGATTAAAGCCCCCGGAGTTTACCCCCAAGGGAAGAGTGAGGCTGGGGACACTAATGGGCTATGCTGGGCGGCTGAGGAGCATCCCTTCGCTTCTTTTGCTGGTCTATGAGGGGCTTCTTAACATGAGTGTTCTCTGGTGCTGAAACTGAGACTTGGTGAGGTTAAACAGTTGCCTCGAGGTCGTTCAGCTGCTCTCTGTGTCATGTCCTATCCCCTTTGCCCTCCATCTGAACAGCTTGACAAAGTGAGACAGTAGTAACCCGTGTGGGCCTCGATCTCCTCAAGATGACAAGAGGGTGCCCTAGGATGCGGTCTACAGCCTCTCCTGAGTGGTTTCAACTGGGTGTGGCTGATTAAAAATTGAGCTTCAAAAGAATGAGGTCTAGCTCGTGAGGAGAGGAGCTCAGCTGCACCTGCTTGTTGTCCAAAAGTCCTCCAGATGTACCCATTGACTTCTAAAGTGGTGCTGGGGATTCAGGAGCAGCGTACATGGGAGCCTTTGGGCCTTTTTGCTTGGGAGACCTCACGGACAAGGGATCCCTAGAAAACTATATTTATAATGGAGAAAGATCCAACTAAACACAGCATCAGTCACATTGAAATGCATAACCCTACAATAGCTAGCACATACTTTGAAAGTGCTAGCATGTCTATGGATGCATCTGGATGCTGATAGGTTGTGACTGGACAAAGAAGGCTACCTGACAGGATGGACTTGCTTTGCTATTCTAGCTCCTGCCATGCACGGATTGTGTGGCCTAAGTAAATCCTTCAGCTTCCACAGTTACTCAAGCTATGGGCATGGGGGTACAGACATTGTTCCCTGAACTATTCTGAGGTGCCCACAAAAGCTGACGTCTCCAACCCACTGGAATACCACGTCCTTCCCTTTCCCTCTGCTGCCAGAATATGACTGGCGGGAGGACCAGGTCTGTGCGGGAAGGAGGGGGTGGCAGGATTCCCACTCATTTCCTGCACCTGGAGGCAAGAATAGAGGCCATTCTTCTGATGACTTATTGTTGAGCGCTTTTGTTTGCTTTGTTTTGCCCTTCTGAAAAGAAACTTCCATATTTTTCAAATTGCAATTGTTTCTCTCTGCCGTTCATCCAGCTCACTACCTTGCAACTGGCCGCTAGCTGCATAGATGTCAGCGAATGGCAACAGATTGTATTTATTTAGCCATGCCCAGCTAGCTCCACAACAGCGCGATGCAGCCAGAGACGAGCAGCTGAGGGTCGACTCAGTGGAAAATCCAGAAGCGCAGATGTGGATCCAAATTGGGCTGAAAAACCTCATGAGATCAGGCTTTCTTGAACTTCCTGCTTTTAGCTTACCCAGTGTGTTCAACATAAACGAACTTTCGGTATTTTGAAACTTCCGTTTCTGATCTCAGAACCTGGAAGTAGAGGGCTGTTGTGAACATTTCCACAAATTTTGTCATGGTTATTCTGGAAACCGAATTGAACCCAGTAATTACGGAGCTTTAGAACTCACTACTACCCCAGCAGCCTGCCTGTGTTGCTGGAAGGAGGGAGAATGGCACTTTGCTCCAAAACGGCTGGGGTTAGAGATCTTTGGGACAGTGCTTAGGTGCTGGTCACTGTCACTTCCAGCATGTGATTTAGTATCTCAGAGCATTGGTTAGGTGAAGAAAATATACTGTCTCATGACATTATGAAGACCAAGTGTCGTTGTGTGCTTTATTTTCTCATGTATGTGCATATGTATATATGTAAGTATACACACATTTCTATATATACTAAATACATATGCATATATTAAATATTTGTCAGCTTATCTATAGCTTGAATACCTTTCTTAGGACTCTCTGGCTGCCAGTTTCTGATACTGTGGCATTTAGCAGCTGCTGAAATCTAAGCGGTGGTATGGCTTCCATCTGTACTGAGAGCACAGGGGTGGGGAGATCAGCTAGTGACAACCGAGACTCACGTAAACTGTGCAAGCAGGATCCCATCTGCACTGGTCCTTGCTCCTGGGGAATAATGCTGGGCAGACAGGAGAGCTGGAAGCCAGGTGCTTTAACAGGACCCTCGACCCTCAACAGTCACCAACCGAAATGAGCTAGAGTTGGGAGGGACGAGGAGGAGGAAAGAGGCAAAGGCAGACATAGGGAAGGAAGGTGAAGTTCTCTGAGCCCCTGACCCAAGCTGCTCTGGACTGTCCTTAAGGAAGTTCACTCTGGGTATGCTGGACCCAGAGTGTCTTGGCTTACTTAAAAACAAACAAACAAACTCATTAATTGTGTTGCTTATCTTAAAGAAGTTTCTAAAAAATAATTACTTCCAAAATACAATCTCACTGCATTAAATTTTATATGCAATTTGAAAAGCAAACAAAACCACAACAGAAAAATGTAAAAAAAAAAAAAAGTTCTTGCAACCCAGATAACAATCTATTAATGTTTTGGTGTATTTCCTAACAATCTCCTCAATGCAAATATATGGACATACATGTCTAATTTTAATATATTCAGAATCAACTACTTTGAAATCTCTTGTTTTCTTATTATTAATTGTGGACATTTTCCTGTATCACTGAATATTATCCCATGTCACTATAACTGATAGTTGTGTACTTAAATCATTAAGTTAATAGGTAAAACTTCTGGGAAGATTTTGTTTTGTTTTTCTTTTGTAGTGCCTGGGGAACCCAGGTCTTTAACATACTAGGCAATCACTCCATGAGGAGCTAGTCCACATCCTAGTGGACTTTTGAGTGGCATGTGTTGTCCTGACTAGTATGGCTTCTGGACCTAGGATAGAATTCTACAGCCAAGCTAGACATCTTGATATTTTGTTTTAATATTCGGTGTATGCTCTAAAATCCATTCTCGTGACCTGTAGAAAAGGTGACGTTATAGAAATCACAAAGTCCCCTAGAGTCATAAAACCAGAAACCCTGGAAGAGGCAGACTGGGCCTTAGCTCACCTCCTTGTGCTTCTTAATGCAGCCCAGATGGAAGCTGGGCTGAGAGCAGATTGGGGGCCAGCCTGCTGGACTTGATCTGATAGCGGCAAGACATAGCATCTCTGAACTGCCCGCTACCAGGCGGCCTCGTCACATAGGCGGCTTGATTAACACATATCTACGGAGAGCAACGCCTAATTACAGAAGACTTGATCTTCGCCTGTCCTTGTCAGGCTCACAATCCCTGCACAGTGACTCCTGCAAAACTTTCATCTCAGGGCAGCTGTCTGCCACTCTTCTGCCCCTCCCACCCAACCGGGTCAGCAGGCTCCTTGTCAGAAAGAGGCCAGGCCTCTCCGCCCTCTCTGTGTG
>LOEQ01002576.1:30872-58494 GCA_001685075.1 Bramus lutescens
GGAAGAGCAGGCAATGCTCTTAACCACTGAGCCATCTCTCCAGCCCCCTCAGAAGAACTTTGAGACTGTAGAGTTTCTGGAATTCCTTAAAGGCTCAGCTCAATGATAAAGAGTTATTCCAATTAACTGAGTGGCTGGGTATCTCAGCAAGAAGGAAGGCAAACACACAAGGAAGCCTTGATACTCTTTGTGAATGGGGCTCCTAGGGGCCAAATGACTAGGGGTGGGCATTTAGAGAGAATGTGTGATTTTTTTTAAGATAGTTTCCCTCAGATCTTTTGGTGCCTTCTTTCACCTTAGACAACAAGCCCTCTGGAACATTCATATTCCTGAGACAAAACAGTCTTAAGAATGAGAAGTTTTTCACATGACCGTTCAAGAGAGTCTCAGGCTCTGAGAAGTAGTTTCATTTCATCTCAGAGAAGAATAAGACAACATTGAAGCTTGCACCTGGAATTTGGGGTGGTTGGTCCTGTATCCCGATGCTCAGCCCTCCCTGTGGGATCCAGAGACCAAACTTGGGCATCGTTGCTGAGACTGGCTATCCAGGGTGGCAGTGAGTCCTCTTTAAACTTTTCACCTTACCCCACTAAACAGGAAACACAAGCTACTAGAGCTGAACACACAGCCACTCCCTGGGTCCCCAGCTCCTTGCCCCACATAGTCAAGCACATTGTACTTTGTTTCTCTGTCTGCCAAGTTGCACATGCTCATTGAAAACTATGCATGGTAGTCAGAACTCGTTAGGAAGGGAACAGGCAGTAGCCCTTACTCTGGAGTCTTACAAAATGTCCCCTGGAAGAGAAATTTGCGCCTGTGAACCGCAGCTTTGGGTGCTAGTAGGAGCCATGGGACTTTGGAATGCCTAGAGGTCATAAATGAAAGGTGTACTGACCGTAGGCTTGTCACACCTGAAATGTCACCTTGTGGCTCGGTATCTCAAGTCAGTGTTTGTCACTTGAGCAATACTGGTTGAGAATATAGGAACTTGGAAAGATTTCTGAGCTTGTATCCAATGCAGAAAGGCCAGACACATGCCTAGTATAAATAAAAATGTCCCCACCTGAAAAAAAAGAAAGAAATCTCAAATCTTGAACTAGACACAGCTACAGGATGCCAGTAAACTCTGCTGCTTATTAGCTCCCCAAGACAAGAACTCTGTAAACGTTTATGAGACAGTGGGAAACTGTCTCAAATACTAGAAGAGTAGATGGATGTTGTGGTATCTGTGTGCATACTTTCTGTTAGAAGAACATTTGCATGAGCTGAATATTTATAGCACAGGTTTAGTAGCTTTCAAAATACACTGTTGTTTGTTTCTGTGTATGCAAGTGGTGGGTCATAAACATCCCTCTGCACCCCCAGCTGATGCCCCAAAGGAAGCATGCCCACCAACCTCAGGACTAGGCTGTCTCCCTAGCCAGACATTCTCCAAAAGTATAGGTTTATGTAATTAGAGAAGTCTGGTTACCTTTTGAAACTCAAGAGACGTCTTTTCATGTTAGATTTAACTCTTAAGTGAGCCTGATCATCTGAAATCCCTTTCCAGACTGAGTTTGGGGAATCCACAAAGCTGCTCAGAGATGGTGGTTTGTGACCTGAGTGGGAGTCTAAGGAAAGGCAGCTAATACAGGAGAGAGACAAGAGGCCTGCCGTTCTGCTCACGTTGTGGATTGCTTATCTCGCTCACATGAGGTCTTGGGGGGCCATCCCCAGCACTGCATAGAAACCAGCTCATGCCTATCATTTCCAACACTCAGGAGGTAGGGGCAGAAGGTAAGGAGATCTGAAATTCAAGATCATTCCTGACTATGCAGTGAGCTGGAGGCCAGTCTAGTCTACAAGAGATCCTATAGAGAATGGTGGAGTTTGAGAGATTAAGAGTAGAGGCCTGGACGCCCGCTTAATTCCACCCTTTCATTTGTGAACTGTTCACATTCTTTGGCTTGCCTGAAAACATTAATGCAGCCACCTTCACTGGTGCTGATAAAGTGTGGAGCCCAAAGTAAGGCTTGACCAAAGGACTTGTTTTGCCTTTCTCCATAGATGACTTTCCCCCCAGACTAGAGCATGAACTTTTGGCAGCCTGATATTTTTCTCTTCTCTCCAAATCTGAGAAGTTCGGTGAGCCAGACGTGGTACCACACACTTGTATTTGCAATCAGTTGGGGGAGGATGATGCCTTGAGCGTATGAGTTGGATCAACCTGAGCAACACAGGGAGACCCTGTCTCCAAAAAACAGAAATAAATAGGAAAGCAAGCAAGCAAACAAACCAAAAGAACCTACACTAAAGCAAACAGCAAGGGCTGTGGGTGTAACTCAATAGTAGAGTTCCAGATTTAATGCCAAGCACCACTGAAAAGAAATACAGGAGCTTAATCCATCAGTGAGAATCTAACCCTTCTTTCAAAATCATGAGCATATCTTTGAGCTTTCCTGGTTTCCATCTTTTCATTTTTTAAAATTTGTGAGTGTGTGCATTTGTGCATGTGGGCGGGTGTGCATATGTGTGTGTGTGTGTGCTGTGTATGGGGGTGCATCTCACACATATGTGTGCATAGGAAGACTGGAAGTCAATGCCTTACTTACTTGACTATACTATCTATACCTTATCATTTAAGAGAGTGTCTTTTACTGAACGTATCACTAGTGATTGGGCAGTGACCTCTGGGGACCCATCTGTCTCTGCTCTATTGCCCCTTCCCTGGGGTAATAGAAACACTTAATGGCTTCTGTGGGTTTAAACTCAGATTCCTAAGTTTTACTGACTGAGATACCCCTTCACCCATAAAATTAATTTAATAAGTAAAACACATACACATATTCTTGTAAGAGTCAGAGAGATTGAGGGAAAGCCTTGCTGACTAACCACAACTCCCATCTTTCCCATGCTGTTACAGGACTCTGTCAAGGGCATATTGAGGAACTTAAAATGACTCCTTTGAACCATAATTCCCATTCTTGCCTCCAGACACTTTCAGTCCAGTCCCAGGCCCTTTTGCCACCATGCTTGTGAAGTTTACTGTCTACTCTATCCAAATGCCATGGGTTCCTGAAGCTTATTTTACATACAATTGATGACTCAGCCACCAGAACCAGAATCAATTTTATCAAAAACTTTCCTGGAGATAATCTATCACCTTTATGGATATGTATATGGTCATCAGTGTTTCTTTGAGTAAGGTTCTCACATCAGCACATTGAACCCTGGGGCCAAGAGGGATGAGCGAGGCTACCCAAGCTCTACCATTGTGCTTCTCGCCTTAGTCTTCAATTGTGGCAACTTTTACACGAAACTTGATGCTGTCGTAGCTTGATTCTCAGAGAACTCATTTAGGTATTCTCTCACAGGGGATCAGACACTTGCTTCCTTGCCTTCTTTTCCATCCACCCTTTTACCTAGGTGACAGCTCTCATTATAGAAGGAGAACTTGAAATTCTGAAAAAATGATGCTTATTGAAGAGCCCATAGTCAATCAGAAATCAGAGATCCAGACCCAGGATTCTTCCCACCAGCGCATGACACTGTCAGCATCTGCTTCTTCCTAACAGTGTGCCACTCCAGAAATCACATGGAGCTGGTGCGCTGAAATGCAGGGCAGCTGAAGTTCATTACTCGAGGATGCAAAGCTCAGATAACCCTCTATCTGCCTCCATCCACCGCTGCCAGCGTCTCCCAAGTGCTTCCAGGTGGTCCGCTGAAGTTCAAGGCCACTCTCGCTTCTAGTAATCTAATTGCCAAGCCTCTGCGTGGGATAGCACAGCAGCGCCTATTTAGAAACTGGAAAGATCTGGTTTGTACTCCTGGCACCCCACCTCTAGATGGATAGCATTGAGGATTGTAAACCATCTGTCCTGCCTGCATTAGAGAGTTGTCGTGAGGGTCAGATAATGCCAAGACTGTAAAAGCACTTTGAGCAACGAAAGGCCGTATCATTGTTATCAGTGTTTGACTCTTGTATTTTATGTCCACGATTGAAAAGACTTTATCCCCGGATATCCATACCAAAACCAAAGAACAAAAGCCCACAAAACGAAACAACAACAACGAAATAAATAAAGCAAAGCCTTGGCAGTAACTTGCTTTCAAGTCCTGTGTGACAGTATCTGCGCTGGACTTTCCAGCGTACAAACTGAAGCAAAACAAAAGAAGAAGGCAGCAGCCCATGCCGCTTGGTTTTGCATTTTCCCTGCTGATTTCTGATTAGAGTCTCTCTTGCCTGCAAGAGCAGAGAGAACCTCAAAAGATTGTGTTTGCTGTGGATAAGCACCAACTCAACGCTTATCAGCATTTATCTCCTGCAAACTCACTCTCTGGAGGCTTCAAAGGCAGGGCAGAGCGCACACATAGCCTCGCTCTGAAAGATGCACCAGCTTTTGCTGGGTTTCCAGCTACAGGTGTAGCCCAAGAGCCCAAGAGCCCCACTTCTTCCCAGCTAGGTCCCCAACTAGGGTCGCTAGCTCCCTTCCCGGGAAATGAAAGATGTGGAAGTTTGGCTTTATGTTTGGGACTGGGCTGAGGAAGCAAACTTGAAAAAGCTAAGAAAGTAGGTAAAGGAGAGGAGTTCTGCCTACGCACTCTGGGCTCCCACCCTTACTTCCTACACGCCCCCACCACACACACAGTCTCGCCCGCAGAAATCCTGGCCCTCAATCTGAAGTTCCCTCCGCTCTCGGCTCACGTTCCCCTGTCTCCTTGGCTCGCCCAGTCCTCTCTAGTCCCAGGATTGCTGGTAGAGTGGGACAGGGGTTGGGAGGGGGAAGGGGAGGATGGGGGAAGGGGAACCAGCATTTTATTAGGCTGTTGAATTTGATTTATTAGGGGGGAAATCCTTCGCTTTCTTGCCACACAGGTTACTCTCAAAGTGAAAACTCTATTTTACTTTGAAAAAAAAAATGGTGAAAGTGCCCCGAGTTATGAATGGAGCTCTTTGTTACCTTCCAGATCGACAAGACAGACTGTTTGGTTCCTGTCTGAGGGCTCGCAAAGAAGTGCAGGGGCCTGGGAGACAGATGTGGCCTTAATTGCATGGGAATATTAGAAGATCGTTAAGCCATTCTGACAGGATTTTCCTCTTGCTGAGCCACAGCCAGACCCTCTGGCTGGGCCTCTCACCCCTACCTAGGAGGGAGCATGAGTCTTGACTCCCTCACCCTGAAATTATAAAGGAGCAGATGCCTCCTTGTCACCAGCTTGGCTTTTTGTCTGCATCCTATCCATGCAGGGCCCAAACGTCCATGAACCCCTGGGACCTGTATGTAGTGGGGGTGGGAAGCAAGACTGACTATTGAAATCGTGGAACACAGATATCCTATATTTTGAAATGGGATTGTGCCCCTTTAAACCCATTGGATGTCTGCGGTGCTTTCTAGAGACTCTCAACTATGGGCCCTTACTGGTGAGCCAGCTCAGTTCCCAACAGAGGGTCCATGGGTTCCCTTCCATCGTGTGCCTGGCTGGCTGGTAGCTATGGCTCCCTGCTGCTGTCAGCATCTTTAGAGAGGATTGTACCAAAACCCCCGAGCCCTGGAAAAGATCAAAACTGAAAGTGTGTTTTCCACTGAATGTGCGTGGATTTCATAGGACTGGAAAGAAGAAAACCTAAGTGGGGAACACTTCTGTTTCAGGATATATATATCCGAATGAGTGAGCAGAGTGATCTTGTTTTTGGCTCTAGATTGCAAGCGCTGCTCCATTAAGTTTGGGAGCATCCCGCACGGGACTGAGAGTGAATCTCCTACCACACAGCAAACAATGGAACCCAGAGACAGCACCTGTGCTGGCTATGTGAGTCAGAGCCTATGGAAGTCCACGAATTAGATCAGAGAAGTCCTCAAAGAGCATAATTATAATAGATTCAACCTCATGTTCCAGAACGTCCTGCTTAAGTGTCCCTCACACTTTAACCCCTCTTCTTCTCGCACTTAACCCACGTAGCTCTCTACATGACTATCAAAGGCAGATATTTAAACATTCGCTTAAATTTAAAGTATTGAGCATGGGCGAATCTGCCACTAGAGGGAGGGGAAAGCCCTCCCCAACCCCCCGTATTACCACTGGACTCTGGTCCAGTCATCCCTTTGGGTTCCAGGAGAAGATGTTTTAGATAAATCATTTTTTCCCTGTTAAACTAGTGTTGAAGGCTGGGTCTTGGAGGTTAGTATTACCTAAGTCTTCCTTCTAGGGTCAGGGCAGCCTGCAGCATCCTGCAGGTTGGAACCACTTGCTAGAGCTGGGCTGGTAGGATGGTTACCTAGGTGATGTTTGGTCAATATCTAAGGAGGGAGGCGGATGAAGTCACAGAAAGGACAGCAGGTGACGACGGAGGAAGGAGAGGATGGCAGCAGCATAGATCCTGTTTTCTAGCAAGCACTGTTAACCCAATAGGAGTAAGGGAAGCACCTGTCCCCAAGCTGAACAAGTCAACGCTGCTTGCTGCTTTCCTAATTGTTTCACCTTTAAGGAGAACCAGTCATGTATTATGCTACCTCTAGCCCCAAACCACCACCTCTAGTTTCAACTATATTTATTCAGACCACTGAGACTCCAGCTTTAGGGCTTCAGTAACCAGTCCATCAGAACCCAATGCCACATCTCTGTGGGGTCTTACCTCCTAAATCCCTTCAGCCGAGAGCCACAGCATTTTTTTTCAGTAGAAGTGCCTTAGATATTGGCCTTTGACCATGGCAAGCTTCAATACCTCTTAGTCTGTTTTCTGTGGCTATAACAAAATGCCACGAGTGAAGCAATATATGAAGAAGAAACACTGTCTCTTATAGTCCTGTGGGTTGGTAAATCTAAGAGCCTTGCACTGGCATCTGGGGAATGCCATCTTGCAGAATCATAGTGTGGAGGAGGGCATCGATGGGAGACAGAGTCCTAAATGCATCTCTCTCCTTTTTCTCCTAAAGCCACTGGTACAATCAAGGGTGCTCTGTTCTCTTGAACCTATCTAACCTTAATTACTTTCCAAAAGACTCTCTTCAAGATGCCATTAGGTATGAATTTGGGTCATGTGTTGTCAATACACAAACTTTGGGGAGAAATGGCCAAGCCATAGTGATCCAACGCTCCCCAGCATGTGTATTGTAGAGAGTGAAATGACGTACTCAGCCAAGGCTCTTGTTAGCTATTTGTGACCAGGAAAGTCCCTTGGTCAGTGAAGTGTTCACATTCGCATTCCCGCTCAACTCATTGCTTTCTTGTCCTCTGAAATCCCCCTTCTCGATAGTCCCTTTACCTCACGCCTTGCTACCTTCTCCTCAGGCTGGGAGTCAACTCTCTGGTTGTTTTCTGAGATGCCATGTCTGCTTGATTGGCTGGAGAAGTCTTGATAACACCTAAAACACGATACAGATTCTGAGAAAGACCAACAAATATACTACCCAGCAAACCTAGAATTAATAAACAGAGGCTATCTAACCTTTCTTGGCTCAGGATCAGAGGAAACCAGGAGAACAAATGGACCCCTTGGGGAGTTTGCTTCCATCACTGAGAAAGTTGCTACCATTGACTGGCCCTCTCGGAGAATCAGTGAGAAAATCCTAAGTATGGGAGATGGCAAGCATGCAGAAACAAAACAGCATAGCAATGTGAGAATATGATAGCTTTTGACATTGGGAGCCAAGGTAATGGATGTTAGAGTCTGGAAGAAGAGATAAGAAACTTTTTGGTGAGTCTTGGTCACTTCGTCTCCATCTTGTAATTAATTTCCCGTTTGCATGCAGTAAAGCTTTGGAAAGTGAAGGGTTGAGTCTCACAGCTACCATGACAGGTATGGCTTCTGCTGGGCAAGACCAGTAGAAACTCTCGAAGTTTCCAAGAGTAGAACACTGAGAGCCTTCTGTGGAGTAACTAGACCAGTCCCAAGTCCCTAGGAACCATCAGCAGGCTTCAACCGGAGTAGCTGTTCAAATGGCTTTATTGAGGCTGACAAAAATGGTCTCTCCACGCAATCCTACTTCGGTGTTTTTATTGGCGAGCCATGGCAGGGCCTGTTCACAAAATATCTGCTTTTCCTATAGATGGATGCTGAGAGACAGGAGGTCCTGGTGCCAGACTGAATAGGTTTGGCACTTGAGTAAAACGAGGATGAAGGCCAGCTCACTAGGTGACAGCTTTGAGGGTGGCTGCCAGCTGAGAGACCAGCTGTGCACCGGAGATGATGTCTGAACCTTATGATGAGAGGACACTGGTTTCTCCTGCACACACCAGGCTGTCCTCGGTTCCCCTTACCTTCCCTCTGGAGTCAAGAGCAACGACGGCCACTGAGGAGCCCGCAGAGCTGACACACACAGAAATATCCATGTTTGCAAGTAGACTGGATGGCTATAGAATGTGTCATCTCATTTGGGACAGTAGTACTAAGCCTTTTCAAGACCAGCAGGCATGAAATGAAAGGTTCCAAGCAAACAGGATTGTAGGATTACTGCACTAACAGACTTTAGATTTAGATTAAAAACCCTGGGAGCAAGTTTGCAAGCCATCAACCTTGGTCCTTTAATGTTGTAGACAGATGAGGTGTTTTCCTATAGCAGACTCATAAATAAGATTATGTTTAGGGAGTGCCTACAGCCTAACATGCCAGAGTTAGGAAACTATTATTAGATACTATTTGGTAGCATCCTAAACATTTTTTACCAAAGAGGAAACTGAGGCACAGACAGATTAAAGAACTTGTATAAGGTCACAGGATTTTCATCCAGTGGGTGCAGAATTCAGATTCTGACACTCTGATGCTGAGGGGAACATCCAAGATGACTGCTGGGTGCTCTGCTCTAGTAGCCAGCACAGCAACAGTCCTTTAGACACATTAACTCAAGGCAGTCCTTTGGAGGATCGTCTATCATCGTTCCCATTCTATGGATGAAGAAGCCAGGCACATAGGTAGTAAGTGGTAAGAAACATGTATAGAAAAGTGTAAACAAAAATCTATTTCTGAAGCACTTTCAATCTAGATAGTGAGGTAGAATGGAAATGTAGGTAAAACTACAAGGAAAAACATAACTTGGAGGTAAAAAAAAATGAAAGAAATAATGTGACGTAAAGGGATAAAGCACCAAATTGCTAGTGGAGATGGACCATGTGGCAGGCCTCAGGCCACATGAGAGGTTGCTGCAGTGTCGGGAAGTGGGCTGCAGAGATAAGCAGTTTATGAGTGGGTCGGCTTTGACTAGACAGAGGGGATGGACAAAGCAACTGTATGAGGGGAAAGCTCGATCCAGCGCAAGGGAGGAAAACTGCTTCTCACCCTAGTATTTACAGATACCCAACGAGCAGACAATGTGTCAGGCCTTCACCTAAAGGTGACAAGTGACAGCAGAGGGGCAGGGAGTTCTGGTATCTGAGAGGAGCGTTTTAAACTGGACATCAGGATGCAGAAGAAGTGAGAGAGATGGAATGAGAACACAAGACAGGTGAGGCTAACGAGGACCAGGACAAACAGCACAGGAGATGGGCAGAGGCCCTGAGCTGCTGAGCCAGGCCAGAAATGGCCCTCCTCAGACACCACCTCCTTCCAATCCTCCCAGCCACAAGGTTTTTGCCACATGTTGCCGTAACAATATGGTAACCATATGCCCCGAGGCCACAGAAAAACTAAACACCTTGGATAGAATGGTTCATCCAGATGTGCTAGCTAGAAATACTGCACCCTCAGGACTCAAGGCCGAGCTGCTCCCCACTTGATGGGCATGAGGTCACCAAGCCTGCCTCCCAGCCGTGAATCATAGAAAAGAAACAGTCATGGAGACCTGGGAAGTGGATCCAGGAATCTCTCGTCTCCACACCTCAGGAGGAAATGAAGTAGTGTGGAGTCTCTGTGCCTGCTCTGCCTATCAAGCTGCTCTGACCATCTCCCAGCTGAGCCTATTGGCTCAGACCTCCCTATTGGTCAGTGAGATCAGGAAGCCTAGCTTCACGGGGTTGCCTCTGCTTTTGTCCTTTTTCTAGGTCAGTGGTTCCCAGCATTCCTAAGGCTGTAACCCTTTAATACAGCTCCTCATGTTGTGGTGACCCCAACCATAAAATTATTTCAGTGCTATTTCATGAATGCACTTTTGCTGCTCTTATGAGTTTTATTGTAAATATCTGGTAGGCGGTCCCTGTAGGGTCTGAGACCAGCAGGTTGACAACCCCTGTTGTAGGCAGTTCCTCAAGGACTGGTGGGGGAACGGGAGCAGAGGGTTCCCTCATGTGGATGTTTTCTCCAGGGCTTTTGGTGACTCTGAGGATGCTGTTTGCCATGCTAACTGTCACATGAGAAACCTGGACGATCAGGTTATGGCTTTTAAGAAAAAGACCTCAAATTGTTGTTTAACAAGAGCACTCGGTGACTTTGCATTTGAAAGAGAGGACCAGGCCAGGATGGAGAGTCATGGTCAAGGCTTCCTGAAATGTTCTTAAAGCACAGAAGGCAAGATGTCAGTCTGTGGAAGAAGTGTTGGGTGAGCGAGAGCGTGTCTCTGCCCTACCCATCATGCTCTAGGATTTTTATTCATCAGGATAATAGGTTGTCTACCCACTAGATGCTGGGGAGTGCTTTACCAACAGAGGGAGAAGCAGAAGAGGGAGGCTGGTCCTGCCCTGCTCTTCGGGGAGCTGATGGTATCAGAATCAGTATATGCGCAAAAAGAAAGCTCCCATGACCCTAGGAGTCAAAGAAATACCTCAGGGCACCAGTCACTTATGATTTCTCCTCTCCCCAATGCTTAGGCAAATCGACAGGAAGCATGTCACTTCCCTGAAGGACAAGCATCTGTCTGTCCCTGGGGAGGGAGCAGGCTTTCAGATTTACATGGCCTCCTCATCTCCTTCCCTAGTCATTCAGGGTCTTCAGGTATCTCTTTGGGCCTTGATTGAGGTCCTGGTCCAACTGCCAGGTAAAACTCTTACAGACTAAGCCTCAGGGGGATTTCTTAAAAGGCCCATCTCTCAAGAGAAGGGGCAGGAAAGCTCAGGACCTCTGTCCTGGCTCCAAGCTTCTCTGTTATCTCAGTCAGAGAAATTCAGACTATGATATGGGAAGCTCTGCGGTCGCGCTTCCAAGTTTCAGCTTTGTGTGGTCAGGGAAATCGGAGCATTTGACATCATCAAAATACATGAGGATAGCACACAAGGTCCAGAAACCAAGAAAACAGGTAACCTGCCCAAAGCCCCTCAACCAATACAGCTTTACAGCATCCCGACTGGTAGCTGGTGCCTTTTGTTAGAATACATTGTTTTTCCCTTTTGGTTTTGTGAGACAGAGTTTCTCTGTGGAACAGCCCTGGCTATCCTGAATCTCACTTTGTAGACCAGGCTGGCATCAAACTCACTAAGATCCACCTGCCTCTGCCTCCCAAGTGCTATTTCATGATTAAAGGTGTGTGACACCGCCACTCTGCTTAGAGTACATTTTAAATACAGCAGCCAGCAAAACCAGGAGAAGAGTATGGGACTTTCTTCCTTGCACTTTCTCCATAACCTTGACTGTAGCAAACATGGCCAGGGCTGCTATGCAGGAGACAGGCTGCTCCTGGCTCACCTTCTCAATCCTCAGCCAGATCTCTGCTGTCAGAAAACTATTCTCCAGGTCAGTGATGCATTCACATCTCTTGATGCTCACATAACACACACCCCAAAACCCTGCACTCTGTTTTGGAGCAAGGTTCTAGAAGATCCACAGTCCTCTGAGATGGGACTGAGAGAGCAGGGGCTCAACCAGGGGAAAGTGTCTTGGTCTGTTTTCCATTGCTATAGCTAAAAGCCAGGACAGGGTGATTTACAAACAGTAAAGGTTTCTTTCCTCATGGTGCTTGAGGCCTTTATGCCCAAGAGCATGCCATCAGCATCTACTGGGGTCTGACGAGAACACTTACTATGGGAGTTCTAAATTATGAGTTGGTATGGGCAACTAATGAGACAGAGCAAACTCCCTACCTTGGGTCTTTCTTCCTCTACTGATAAAATCATTAATCCAATCACAAGGGTCCCACCCTCAAGACCTCATTACTCCAGACTGCTCTGTAGAACCCTTACCTTACCTCCATATACAATTAAAATATACCTTTGGGGTCAAGTTTCAGCATGAGTTTTGGTGGAGAAAACGAGTCCACCAGTATTTCATGTGACTGGTACTGCCACCTGCAGAAATCAGGCCGAACAGAGTCCTACAGCAAGTAGAAACCATGTGTCTGCTGTGTCTCAGTGGCCTCCGAAGGGCAGCTCACCTGAGCTAGGCTGACCTGTGGTTCCTGGCTCTGCTCTTGATTGAGCATTGTCTTCTATCATCACCTCCTGTGGCACCCAGAATTTTTTTAACCCTTTCTGGTACCATGCCTGGCAGAATGGGGAAGAGCATTTCCAAGCTCTTAACCACAGTCAGTCAACAGCCTACCTTCGCTCTACCCAGTCCTGTGGCAACATGGGGTCTACCTTAGGTCACCTCCACTTGGGTATCTCAAGGGACTGTCACCAGATGGTTAGATGGGAGAATATAAACTCAACAGAACTTTACCAAGACCCCTGTCTCCACTATCCTCTCAAAAAAGCAGATTTCTGCATGGTCAGATTCATTGAGATGAACTAGAAAGCAGGGATTAGGGAGAGAGCTGAGAAGATAGCAGATTGCTTTGCATGCATAAGGACCCAAGTTTGGTTCCCCAGCACCCATATTAAACGCAGATGAAGAAGTGTGTGGGCTATAGCCCTAACTCTGGAAATACAGAACCAGGAGGATTCCTGGAGCTCACTAGCCAGCCAGTCTTTCCAAACTAGTGAGTGCCAGATCAAAAGGGGAGAGAGGAAAGATTATGATCAAAGTATACTGTGTGAAAAACATTTAATTTAAAAAAATGAGGATGAACAAGGAAGACACCTGACAACAACCTCTGACTGCCACATACGTATGCACGTCAACACATATACATACAACGTGTGCATGTGTATGGGGGGGAACAGAAAGTGAAAATGTAGTGTGAAATAGCCTCTTCTGGGGACACAGAAAACTCTCCTATCCCCCTTCCTGTGAGTTTCCACGCTCAGCACTTTCTCTCTTTAGCGCTATGATCATTCTCTGTGGGAGGAGAGCTGGACTTTGATCTTTAGAAAGGCCCTTTAAATGTGGTTACAGTCAAAAAAGTGATGGTGAAAACTCAGAGTGAACAGGCAAAGGCATCCACCCACCCATGAGAGACCTGGGAGCATCTGACGGGAGGCAGAGTCAGTCCGAGGCCTGGGTGCTGGGTCCTGTTGTGTGGCGTGTTCCGAGAGGCCTCAGGGATCCTGACCTCTGAAGCCACCTAGGCCCATCCTCTTAATTTATTAATTTACATCTACAAGGAACTCTGTTGTCACCGGAATCTCATTCCCCACCTTTCTCTGGGCCATCCATCCACTGCAGAAGCCCCCTCCCCACTAAGTGACAATTTGAGATTGGGAGCCTGTCTTCGTGTGTTTTGTACTGCTCTAACATAATGCCACAAAGCTGGCTATTCTAATAAAAAAAAATATTTATTTGGCTCAAGAGTTCTGCAGACGGGGGGATGTAAGGCCAAGGGGTGAAAGAAGAAAGTGGGGAAAAGTGGGGGGACAAGAGCGGGGAAAAGACAGAGTGACACAGAGAAAGAAGTACTTGTGAGGAAGAGAGACCTGAATTGGGTGCTAAACCACCTCTAGGGATGGTGACAGTAGTCTATTCCTGAAGGCAGGGACCACAGAAGACACATTCACACCATGGCAGAAGAGAGAGTTCTCAGAGGGGGAATGGGAGGTGAGCAAGAAAATGACTCAAGGCAAGCCAAGCTTCCCAAGGCTCTGAGAACAGCTGGGCTGCGTGCGTGCAACACACACACACACACACACACACACACACACACACACTGTGTGTGTGTTTTGTGTGGTGTGGTGTGTGTCCTAGGACGAGAGAGGGCAAACTGGAAATGGCTGAAGAGCCTATGATCCCTGCAGCCTGGCAACTAGAGGAAAAATTCCAGAGTTAAGGCACCTCAGGCAAGTCTTGTGTCTCCTAAGCCTTGCTTTCCTTTTCAGTACCATGAGACTCCCAAGCCACATCTTAAAGGTCCATGATTTCAATTCTCTTGGAAATGGATCAAATAATAGCGATTTCAGTTTTACTTTTTAAAAACAGATCTCACTAAGTAACCTAGACCAGCTCTTCAAATGCTGGGTCCTTCTAACCTTAGTGTCCCAAGTGTTAGGACACAGGAGTGGGCCACCACAGCTGGCTCTTTAGCCGTCTAGTCTAAAGACATGGTATTTGTTTGCTTGATGTTTGCTTCATGGTATTGGAGGTAAGTCTAGGAGTGCACCAGCTTAGGTGAGCACTGAGCTTCTGAGCTACGGCCATAGCTGCTTCCTCCATGATGGAGAGTAACTCTACAATACAGTCATCAGGGGAGCTTACCCAATGTTGGTTCCCTTTCACTGTGTGAACCTAGACTATTCTCTGTGCCTCAGTTTCTCCACCCTCTCAGTCATGGTGCTAACTCCTGCTGTATCACAAGCCATAGTGAAAGGATACTCAATCACTCCTAATACTCTTTTAGTATGCGTTCTCTTGCCACCAATTAGCTATAGAACACTTCCAATCACTATGGCTACATAAAAGAATGAGTGCCAAACCTGGTGGCACAGGGCTCAGGAGCTCTACCCACTCTGTTAAATGAGTCGTGGTCACTTGCAATCTGGAGGCTAATTCCAACTGAGAGCTGATGGCCTCAACGCCTCCCTGTGTGGGTGTGTGGTCCTCTCCACACAGTTCTTCAAGTACTTTGGCCATCCTTGTAGCCTGGTGGTGACTCCCAAGGACTAACACGGAGGGGGCAGAAGTGCTAGTGATGTTCATAGTCTAGCCTCAGAGGTCAAGCAAGACCACTTCTCAGACTCTAAAACTGGCAACTCAGCCACAAAGTTCCTTGTGGCTCCAAGCGTACAGTGGTTAATCTTCATTGCCATTTGGTTGATTCCGAGTCCCCATCAGAACATGTCTCTGGGTCAGTCTGTGAGGATGGTTCCAGAAAAGTTTAACTGATAAAGGAAGACCTACTTGAATATGGGTGGCACCATCCCATGGGTTGGGATTCCAGGGGACACAGCAACATGGACAGTAGCAATTGTCGTTCTTTGCCTCCTGACCATGAATGCAATGTGACCAGCCACCTCATTTTCCTGCCACCATACCGTCCCCACAACGGCGAATGGGAACACCTCAAACCATAAGTCAGAATAAGCCCCTTCCCTTTTAGTTGGCTTCTTGTCAGGTATTTTGGTTCCAGAAATGAGAAAAGTAGCTATTAGAGAAGGAAAGGGAAATAAAAACACTGTAAACACCAATTCGGCCATTTGGGGTAAAATACAACTAAGGCTCGCTAGCATGGTGACCAACAGGTGTGCCCGACTTTGTTCCTTACCCCTCTCTCCATTAAATTATCTTCTCATTCCCTTCCCCTTTGGGCCTCTAGGGGAGGGAAATAATGGGCAAGGAGTGGGCACGTGACCAGTGACTAATGAGGAAAGGGAAACAGAAGGCTTTGCCCTAGAACACTGCAGGGCCCCCTTTTGGAACTTCATTGTGCTTTGGAGAGTCCCACTGCAGGCTGGAGTTTCTCCTGATGCAGAACAGTTCACAAAGCAAAGAAGGCCGCTCAGCTCCGAAGAGAGTTGTCAGCATTTTGCCTGCCCTCGGGTTGACAAGAGAAGGAAATTCATATCATTATGTAAAGAATGCAATAAAATGCCAAACCTCCTGTGTTCCCCACGGTGACCCTGAGTAGCTGAGTAGCGGATATGCCAGAGATTAGCTTTGCAGAGCACTGGTTAGCTGAGTAGCAGATATGCCAGAGATTAGCTTTGCAGAGCACTGGTCTGGGAGCTCTGTCGACTCACTGAGAAGGGGTAGCCACAGGGAACTGGACGTTCCTTGTCCCCTTCACCTCCAGCAAAGTTCATCAGACACTGAAACTGTCCTTACAAGATCCAGGACAGGACAAGGGGAAGGAAGAGGGATGAGTCCATGGGAAATTACAGCCTCTTTGCCCCATGTTTTGTTCCTTCCCTTGATTAGAAATGGAAACTCAGCTTAATGCAGGTGGAAATGGAAAAGGCATCTGGAGTTTGTCTACTATCACAGGGACCCTTGAATCTTATTTCAATCCTCCTGTTCATAGGATGATGTGTGATGAAAATTTCTTTGGAATGTTCCTGAATAGAGTGTGGAGACCCCCAAGCACTCTGGATACTTTTCTTTGCCTCTCTAAAGCTTTGTCCATGTCTGCCTTAGCTAAGCTTTTGGGGAATGGACTTGTTGACTCATCATTCATCCTATGACAATATTTAGACCATGACCTTCATTCAACTGACACGGAAAGCAGCTGGTAACTTAGCTAAGGAAGACAAAAGCAAGATGTATTTATGAATGTAAGGGAAATAAATGTGTGTATGTATATATAGATGAGCATGTGTATCTATGTGACTAATCCCAAGAGAAGTAAAATTTTACTAGAGAATCCGACACTTGCTTGGTTTCTTCTGGGATTTACTGAGCCTGTGCTGTGTAAATACAAATAGGCGCTAGCACTACTGGCTCCATCATGTTGGCCATGGATACCCCCTCTCTTGGCTGTGAAGCTATTGAAAGAGTCCTGTCTCTGCCACCCAGAGGCCTCAACTCAAGCTGGAGAGATGGAGAAGGCAGAGCCTACAAGGGAACAGCATCCCTCACTTGGGAGGAGGAATGGAAATGCAGCATGGTGAAGCAGATTCTGTTTAGAAAACGATCATATGCTTGTTTCAGATTCTAACAATTATCACCAACCTTTGAAACGGAACCTTTTGTTTTATGTCAGTTAAAAGAAAAACAAAAGCAACAAACAAACAAAAAACAGAGTGCTAGTCTCTATTTCCAGTGACTCCTGAGCACCTGAGCTTGCATGATTTAGTGGGAGTCCCCCAAACTTCCTGACAGGATTCTTAGGGTGCTTTCTTCTCCTTCGCCTCAGTCAGAGCCAAGGCAGCATTTGCCAGGAGCTCCTGGTCAGCACTGTGGGAGGTGGGGCTGGAAAATGGCAGGGCCCAAGCCAGTCAGAGAAAGAGAGAGTGACAGAGAGAGAGAGAGGTAAAAGTCTACCTTTACATGACCAAGATTTTGTTCCGAAACAGCAATGAGGACGTGGGGAGAGAGCAAGTCAGAGGTCCACAGCGCATCCCAAATGACCACTTGACTTCCTCATGTAGATTCTATTTCTAAGGGTTGTAAATAATAGCACAAGAGGTGTGGCTAGTACTTGGAAAATGGCCATCCGTGGTCAAGGTTCAGATTGAGCTGCTTTGCATCCCCAACAGACCTGCCGAGCTTTCCTCAAATACCTACTACCTAGTCCGTTCATCCAACAAGAGGGCACTGAATGTTTAACTGGATGGGCCCTGGAGAGGATCCTGAGGCCACCCTAGGAATGAGACAAAATGTGCCTGCTCTCGCGGCACTCCCTTCCTAGTTCCTACGTGGAGTTGGAACATTTTCAAAGGTGCAAAGTTGATGAAAGTTGATAAATCACAGGCAAATAATTTCTCATTCATCAATCCATTACCTCGCTGACTCGTTCATTCAGACTCATGTTCTTAGTGCCTACCAGGTGCCAAGTGCTACTCTAGGCATAGGAGGGGAAACTTGAATGGGAAATTGTGGGTCATCTGTGGGTTTAAGTGTAATAATCGGAAAATAAATAAGCTCACAAGGTCCGTGGGCAGTGATGGTTCATGATTGTAGCCTTCTGGTATGAAGTACCTATGGGGATACAAGATGACAGCAGCTACGGCAGGGGACTGTTGTAATACAGGAACCCTGGTCCACCTTAAAGTGTCAGAGAGTGCTTCTCCAAGTGGGGACACAATGCCCTGCACTGAAGGATACATTGAGGGCTAACCTAGGTTTAGACAAACTGTGGTTAAAGAAATACAGAAGGGAGTCTGAGGTTGTATGGGTAGTATATAGAGGAGTAGATAAAATACCACCTATTTCCTGGAATAGGCAATAGCATCTCCAAGGCCTGATTTAACTCTGCGTTCTTCTGTGAGGAAGACTCTGGTGCTAGCTCTGGTGCCAGCTCTCCAACTGAATTAGAATTTCCAAAGAAACAGGATCAATATGAGAGACAAGTTGATGAGCAGATTATAATTAGGCTTATTGGGAGAATTATCTCACATGACCATGGAGGCTTGGGACTTTCAAAATGCTCTATCCTCAAGCTGGAGATCAGGGCGGCTAGTGCTGTGGCTGAGCCCAGATGCCCAGGTACTGCTATTGAAAGCCCTGCAGTCCCAAGGCCACATCTAGACATCGCTGATGTCTAAGGTCAGAAAATGGAAGGCTGTCCCAGATTCAAAAAGAAAAAGACAACTAGAAAATTTGCCTTTCTCCTTGAACTATTGGCCCTCTGAGAAAACACACAGGGGACAAAAAAGCAATTGCTCAGGCTCCATCTAGTCCCCTCCATCCATCCATTCCCTCCCCACCACCTCCAACACAAACATGCTCAGGCCATCTCTTGGTACCAGCTTTAAACCTGAGTGTAGAGCATTGAAGAGAAGATTAGGCAGTGTACCCAGATTCTGCTTTATTTACAACCTACCAGGTCAGGGCTTGTTACCATCCCCAAGCTACAGGTGAGAAAACAAGGTTCTGGCCGTGAAAAGACATGGCACTGGGAACTGGAGGGACAATAATGGCGCTTGGATTGGTGGTTAGACCCTCTCTGACTCAAAGGACCTAGGGAGTGGCAGTGCTTCTGTGCCCAAGCAGAAGGCCTGGAATGAAATCCCATATCATCCTCTGATGCACGATTAATAAAAACTCAGAGTCAGATATTGGGGTTCAACCTGAAGAGCAGAAAAGCAAAGCAGTTGACCACTAATTCTTACGTCAACTTCAGTCCGAAAATGGCGATCCTGCCTCTAGGAATCTCAGAATGAGACAGAGATGAGAGCTGCCTCCTCCCGTTTTATAATTTTCTCTAGTTCTGGGATTAAGGGTGTGCACTACTTCTACCTGGTTTCTATGGCAAACTAGTGTGGCTACTGCCATTAAAGGTATGTGTCACTGAGGTTAGCAGGATTAAAGGTGTGTGTCATTGCTACCTGGTCTGTAAGGCTGGCCAGTGTGGCTGTTTTACTTTTCTGATCTTCAGGCAAGCTTTATTTATTAAAATACAAATGAAATGCCACTACAGCCCTCATTTTCTATATGCATGAACAAGTTACTTCACTTCTCTTAATGTCCATTTTATCACCTGACAAAACTTAGGAGATGAAAACAGACATTGCTGTCACATTGCTGCCAGAGCTGAATGAGAGATGTTTCATATAAACCTAATTTTCCAACTAGTAAGAGCTTTGCTAATCATCTGCTGTTTCTGTTTATTTCAATAATTTAAGACCCAGTTTATTAGAAGTGATATGGGAAGCGTACCTTATCCATTCTAGGTAAGGAAGGCAGTCTTCATCAGGGCATATGGTGGTATACATCCACTGGCTCCGTGCACCAACAGAGGATTGTGGGAAGAAAGTTTCTCTGGGAAAAAGCAGGCTGCCTGCCACTCCACTGCTTTGGCTCAGAGCTCAGCCTGCTACCACAGCAGTTCCTCTGAAAGAGCTCTAGGGAAAGGGGACACCACAGGCTACTGATGTGCTAGAACACTTAACAGCTTGGAGTAGGGACCAGGTGTCACCTTCTGGGTGTACAGCTCTGGGGCTGAGGGACCAGCCCAACCTGACTTCTGAGGAACCAACTCCTGAGCTTGTTTGGAGCTTCCCCCTAGTGACCACTGTTGGAGTGAGAAGAAATCTTAGAACTTAGCATTACAGAGAAGTAGAAAACCTATTTTTAATCTACATGGACTCAACAGGTCTTTTTAAGAATAACCTGTGTTTTCTGAATGCAATCATTCTTGTCCCAAGTCCGTAGGAGAGGTAAACTTGTTCGAAGCCAGGAATGGTGGTGAACTCCCCCAAGAATGGTGGTGAACTCCCCCAATGATGTTCTTAGATCCAGTCTGTTGCGTCAAAGACAGGTGTTACCAACATTTCACCAGAGGGTGATGCTTACTCCTACAAAGAGTTTGAAGAACAAGCAAGAGTTTTGAGTTTAAACATTGAAAACTTTAAAGCTCAAGTAAAGAGCTTTCTAGAATGCACACTAAGTAGCATCCTTTGCTGATGAGGCAGGGCTGCAGGGAGAGCAGGAATGCCCTGGCACAGTGATTCTCACCTGCCTGCTGCAGCTGCACCTTGGTACCTGCTCTAGCATCTCATTACCCACGGTGACTTCTGTCAGCCCCCAGTGGTGACAGAAAGTTTTGCCATGGTCACCTAGCACCAATTCCTTTCTTTGCAATCTCCCTGTCTCCTGTCACCGTCATTGATGCTCATTATTTCTAAGGTAGTTTGGAGAGGGATCCTCTCTGCCACTGTCCCTCATGAAAGAGGCAGGGCACTAAGGGCATGGTCTCTGGGTTGAATGACAAAGGGATGCTGTTTCCTTGCAGACATGACAAGAATGTCCTACGCAATTGTAATTTTTCACGTGGGCCCTAAATCAGGTTGTCTGGGACCCCATCTTCCCAAATATGTTACTGTATCGCTATTGACAACTTATCCTAACTAGGTTGACTTTCAGATTCTGTCCTAAAGCCAGACAGGAAGCAAACCTTTTTCCTTTATTCTCTCTCTTTTTAGCCTCAATTATCTACACAGCCTGTTCTCCACACTAAAGAGAAAGCCCTTTGTCTATCAATGATTACAAATAGAATCAATCTCCCCAGTGTGTGTGTGTGAACATATGCATGTGGAGTGTCTGTGTGTGTGTTTGTGTGTCTGTGTGTGTGCCTGTGTGTCTGTGTATCTGTGTGTGTCTGTGTGTTTGTGCATCTCTGTGTGTATCTGTGTGTGTGTCTGTGTCTATGTCTGTGTCTGTGTGTCTGTATGTCTGTGTGTTTGTGTATGTGTGTCTGTGTATTTGTGTGTCTGTTCGTCTATGTATCTGCGTGTCTGTGTGTCTGTGCATCTCTGTGTGTCTGTGTTTGTGTGTCTGTGTATCTGTGTGTCTGTCTGTGTATCTGTTTGTGTGTCTGTGATTCTGTGTGTGTTTGTATATCTGTGTCTGTGTGTCTGTGTATCTGTGTGTCTGTCTGAGTGTCTGTGTATTTGTGTGTCTTTATGTGTGTCTGTGTATCTATGTGTCTGTGTGTGTCTGTTTATGTTAAAAACTCCAGAAACTCAGGACATTTTCAGGAAAGTTTGCGCCGAGTGAAGAAAAAGAGCCCAGTGAAAGCAGTTGGAACTATACAGAGCCTGTAGCGAGAAGTTAGAAATCACGTGACAGAGAGGGCAGGGCTGAGCTCTTGAAAAGTAAGTGACTGAGCATCGATTTTCTCTGGTATAAATACAGAGAGTTCTTGGAGGAAGAATGTCTGGGGCCAAGCTGTATTCACAGCCTTGGGAGGAACTGAGTCTGGTCTGAGAATAGGCACCAGGGACTGGGGAAGGGAAGAGCACCGTGAGGGAAGACAGATCTGTGCACATGTAGCTGGCTAAGAACAAGGGTCAGAAGTATGGGGCATCTGGGGACAAATCAGGGCACTCACTCTCTTCCTGTGACGTTACCTCTTAACTAGAGTCACCTGTGATTAGAGCTATATTTTAAAGGAAAATTTTATTCTAAAATGAATTCCAACTGGTTTCATGCCCTTTCCTCTCTTGCACCCTGCCCCATGATGTGTTGATATGTTTCTTCTTACTGCACACCTCACTTCCTTAAGAAGCCTCAGAAAGTTCTGCCTCCCAAGCCTTAGCTCCCCATTTGTTCCCTGGTGCGAGCTCTTTGCTGTGTGTTTTGGTTGCTCCATCTGTGTGTCCCGCATTTCCTGCTTCTGACCTCCCTGTTTTTAAGGCAGTAATGACGAGGACTCACAGCTCTTCACACAGCACCCTGTGTTTGCTTCTGCCTCTCAGATCTCCAGGGTTCTGCTGGAGCTCCAAAGACTGACAGTGATTAACCAGGGTTATAGACTGCTCTCCACAGCAGACATCTGCTTCTGGCATTAGAATTGGGGCTTGGTCTGCATTTTATTATCAAAGTAGACTGTTGAATCTTGGGTGGTACCCAAGTCATGGCAAAGAGTCATGCTTGGCCCTCTGTAAGGTCATAACATTATATTTTTTCAACTTGGAGCTGTACACTAGATGCCAAGGTAGAAGTTTAAATTTTAGGAGGACACAAATCTAGAGCAGAACCTTAACTGAAATGAAGAGTGGATCTAATAACCAAAATACAAATGGTCCCCAAAGCCACAGCCTTCACCTGAATGGTACACAGGACCAGCAGGTGAAAACAGAAGGGTCCCAGCTCACATTAGGTCTGAATAAAAGACAACCAGGCATACGAAGCGTATTTGACTTAGAGAACACCATCTAGGCAAAGATATGAATTATGTAGGGAAAGTGGGCAAACCTCAAGACTTAAAAAGGTTTCATCATCTATTATTCCATTCTTTAGTAAAGGCAGGGTTGCCATAGCAACACACCACAGGCTGAGTGGCTTGAACAACATAAATTTATTTTCTCACTGTTCTGGAAACTGGAAATTCAAGGTCAGAGTGCCGGCAGGGCTGACTTCCTCTGAGGCTTCTTGTTCTGGCTTACAGATAATCACTTTTCCTATGTCCCTCGTGTGGTCAGTCCTCCACATACAGCCATCTTTGGGGTCTTTGCGTGTCCAAATCTCTTACTACAATGAGAGAGTCAATTGGATGTAGAGCCTGTCTTCATGTTCTCTTTTCGACTTCATCATATCCTTAAAAGCCTTATTCCCAAGTAAAGCCATAATTTAAGGGGGTCGGTTAGGGCTTTGACATGTGAATTTGAGAGGGAGCAGAATCCAGTATGAAGCAAGAATCCAACAGAAGTGTTATTTGAATGCTAATGGTTATCCTTGCTAGTATCTCTGGAGTATTGCTCTGTTCTTGACTTTACTATAGATATTTCCCATATATTCCTCTTTTTCACAACTAGATTTCATGTAATAGGATGTGTAGATGTTGAGGCAATTATAGATTACTACCATTTCTTCTGGAACATGATCAGCTTTTGTCTGTGCCTTCCTTGACTCTAATGAATGTTGTACTCCAGATCATGCCCTTGGATCCCTGTGGCTAAACGTGATTTGGAGTAATTGGGGGATCTTGTCCCCAAGCTTCGGTGGACACACAGTCTCTGGGAAGAGTAAGGCTGCTTTTCTCAACCCACTACCAAAAGCCTCACCTGAACTGGGAGATGAGACCATGTGACCTGGAAGAGCACAGTCCCTTTCTGAGACCTTACACTGACTGCCTCTTCTATACATCTAAGCTTTCTCCTGAGTTATTTAGCTGAAAATCAACTCTAAGATCTGCAGGGCATGCTCGTGCCTGATAGCAATCTCAGCACACCACTGTGTTCCTTCCAATCACTTGGGCCAGAATTGTCCATTTAATCCACCTAGCAATTCAGCAAAAAGGCTGCTCTCACTTACCTATGAGGACAGTGAAATTGACCTAGCTGAAGCCGGCTTCCCTAATTCCCTTGTGTGGCCCAGATCTAGACAGCCTCTCAAGTGGCTCTACCTGGCCTCCCTTGTGAAGTAAACGCTCATTTTCATCTCCACTAGCAACTTGACTATCCTACACAGCTAGTAAGCTATGCTGCTGTCTGTCTGGCAATCAGAACCCACACTTGTACAACCTGCTCCACTACTGTGCTCAGTCTCCCATCTCCACTCTCTCTTATGAGACTCCTCGTCTGCACACTCAACAAGGGCACCTGTTTTTAGGGTTCTTCCAGGCCACTGCTCGGAAAACTTTCTTCCCAAGGTCACCTACAAAAGAACTCCTTACACTGGCATGGGGTAAGCCTGCCCCTGACACCGTGAATCCATCCCACATGGGCAATTGCTACTTCATGACTGGGCAGTCCCATGTCACTAGGACATCTTAGAGTAGGGGTGCTGTGAGCCTGGGTGAAAAGTGACATTAAGCTTTGTCTCTTCTCTCTGCTTGCAGGAGGCTCTGTCAGTGGTGAGTGACGACCAGTCCCTCTTTGATTCAGCATACGGAGCGGCAGCCCATCTCCCCAAGGCAGACATGACTGCTTCGGGGAGTCCTGACTACGGGCAGCCCCACAAAATCAACCCACTGCCACCACAGCAGGAGTGGATCAACCAGCCAGTCAGGGTCAACGTCAAGCGGGAGTATGACCACATGAACGGATCTCGGTAAGCCTGCCGGAGCTGACCTTCATGCCGCTGAGGAAGCCTGAGGACAGTTCCCCCCAGGGCCGCCCTGGCAGACAAATCTGCACAGTGTAGCAGATGGCACTCTGGGTTGACCTGCGAGTGTGTGTCAGCTTCTTGTCCATTGTGGCAAATGAGATCTATGAGTGGAATAAGATCAGGAAGCCAGTCTGGCTCTCAGGGTCCTGGTGGTGTAACCCACAGAGCCAAGTTGGCGTCAGTCCCTAAGACCCCATGGCAGATACTCAAGAATGCATGTTTAAGTGTCAGGCTCTGGGCAAAGTCAAGCCCCACTGGGGAAGTAACAGCAGTAAGGTGCCCTTCCTGTGCCTTTGAGGATGTTTAGCCTGTCTGGGGGCGACTCATGAGAAGTGGTAAGGAAGATGGATGCACGCAGGAAGCAAGCCTCGTAGGTAGGAAGTACGTGAGAGGGGTGTAAGGGAAGGTGTCCCGGCCAGGTAGGGCTTCACTTATGGAATGGGGAGGAGAATCCAGAGACAGGCAAACCACCGAAGCAAGAAGCACAAACCCATGGACAGTTGGCCCAGGCTTCAGGACCTACCTCTACATTTTGGCTAAATTGTCTAAATCCATCTGAGTAGCACCTTCATCTCGTCTAAACCAGAGCCAGGACACCTGTCTTTTCACAGGTTTAGTGGGTGTGCTGTCATAGGGAATGGAACAGGACAGTGTCTGTGACTCCAAAGTGCCCAACGATGTCAGTGACCACTATACACAGAGACACAAAGGGGAAAATTTAGCCTTCTTCACTGCCTGATAATTCCTGGTGGATTCCCAGGTAATCCACTAAGCCTGAAGCAAAGGGACAAGAAATTNNNNAAAAAAAGAAGAAGAAGAAGACAAAGACTTAGCAGACAGGGTGAGAAGCCAGCCCATTCCATAAACTGAGGCTAGCCTTCAGTACTAGCATGACACCAGCCTCAGAGCCATGAGTTTGGGCTGATGAGGTAACTAACAATCATTGTGTGCAAGGATTGGGGACAGGAGAGGCAGAAAGATAAGAAGCTTCTAAAATAGCCCAGATTTTTAAAAAAAAAATCAAAGTTCTGGGGTAGGGTGACAGCAATTATTGCAGAAATCAAGGAGGGACTCATAAGGGGCAGATCAAAGGGGCAATTACCAGAGTTTACACTTAATTAACAGCGGAGCAAAGCAGGTGAGAGAAGAGAGCAGAGGCTGCTAGGTCTGGACACTTGAAAGGCGGTGCAGTCAGCAGCCCTAGGCAGGTGGGGAGAGGCGGTGCCTCGGGGGAAGTCGCTGTGTCCTTTAGGAACCTCTCTGAACAAATGGCATGACCTCTAGATTAAAATGTCTCCTGGGTTTCGGAAGCCAAAGCCCGTAAGATTTGGGGCTGGAATTGGGGCTTAGGTATCATCTCCAGGAGGCTTAACTGTGAAAGTAAGTCACGGAAGAAACTAGTCCAGAGAGGGCGAAAGGCAGGAGAGGGCTGGTGGGGCTACAGGGAAGGAGTTCCTCCTTGCAGCTGTCTCTGAGCTGCCTTCCAAAATCCTCGGTCCTGCTACCCTTCTATCCCATTTAACTAAAACCAGGAAGTGAAACCTCGGCCACCCTTCCAGGGTGCAGAGTCTCTGAGCTTAAGGCCCTCCAAAGTGGTTCTCTTTGTAGAATGGCGATTGTGCCATGCATGATTCCTGCAGGTTCGGTCTCAGAGTACAGTTTATCAAGTCTTGAATCACTTGCTCCCTGCCACTCTCCTAGGAGGCCAATATTCTAACCTTGTTACTATGTAGAAAGGAAGCCAAAAGAGGCCACACTGCCACCAGTCCAGGCTTTCTGGTTCCTCAGGCATCTTCCTGCTACTCCCTCTCGGCCTGTGTGTCATGGTCCTACACTATGATCCCATTCTGCCAGCACATCCTCTGGTGATGAAGCCAGTACAGAAATGTCTCCCAGACTGCCTAGATCACAGGGTGCTCCTGCTCCTTATTGAAAACCCAGATCCCAGTGTTGGAGAGTCTATGGTCTTGTTGCAGCCTATATCAAACTACTAGAGTCTGCCAAGCCTATAGCTTGGGCCACTGCAGAGGCACCCCATGCCCCCTTTTCCCATTACCTTCCCATGGTCTAGTCTCCCAACAGGCAACAGTAAGGGTCAGCCTTTCATAAGAGTAACCTTCTTTCTCAAAACCCTTCAGCATTATATAACAGAACCTAAAGTCCTCAGCCAAGTTCCACTACCCATCCCATATTCTCCCTGGCTCCATTCCTCCCTTCCTTTACCCCATCACACAAGACTCTAGCTGTTCCTAGATACCGTAGCACACCACTACCTCAGCTTATCTTCCCCAGATTCCTTCTTTCCAAAACATTTCTACTCCATTTATACATACAGTTCTCTCTGGTCTTTGCCTGAGAGCCCCCCCCCCGCTAAAACAGAATAGAGTTCTTGTCTTCACCCTAACTAGCATGTGGACAGGGAGCAGAGCTCCTGTAGGTTTCAAGGGAAAAGCTAAATGTGGCACAGGAAAGCAGGCCAAAATCAAATTGCCTCTCCAAGGTCATGTCATGTAGGTAGAAGCTGGGTCTCCCTTTCCTGAGACATCTGGCATGTGTTTCAGATTCTATCAGATTTTGCAATGCTTATATGCATAGTGAGATATCTTGTAGATGGGGCCTGTGTCTAAGCCTGATTGATAGTCACTGTTTTGTGTGCACGTGTGCTCACTGCCCATCAGTGAAGTTAGAGTCCTGTGCATTTGCCTTTGGACTGTCGCTTCTCTGGTGAGATCAGGTAATGGGATTTTCTACTTATGGCCTCATGCTGATACCCAAACATTTCAGATTTTAGAATATTTGAGGAACAGATGCCCTTATGGAAGACTTCTTACTGATATCAATGCCCAGGCTGAGTTAGCCCACTGGATTTGAAGCAGGGGTGGGTGCTAAGAAGTCAGCATCTCTAAGCTCACCATCCCCTTCCCTGCTTCCTGGGGACTCCTGGACCCTCCAGGATAGTGTTCCAAAGAGCAGAAAATCCTGCAAGTAGAAAGACTTTCTGGATCCACTTTTTGGAGTCTTAACTGGCTTTGATCACACAGACGCCTGCTAGAGGAAGCCTGCCTACGTGCTTCCGTAAGCTGGGTGAATTTCCCTGGCTTTGGTTGTATAAAGTAACATCAACTGGTCCCCTTGTTCTGGCTTAGCAGGTGACTGAGTGTAGTGACAGGGGAGCACAGGGGAGCGGGCCTGTTTTTCGTCCCGCCCAGATCCCACACGGCTAGCTTATACCCAGAAATAACAACACACAAATTGTATTCATTT